>PVIR01035427.1:0-16470 GCA_004026965.1 Petromus typicus | reverse complement strand
CTGCAGGGCTTGGCTTCTGTCAGTGCCACCCTGGATGGCAGATGCCCTCTCTTTGGCATCAGGACCCCAAGATACACAGCAGCCTTGTGGGGCTCTCTGGCCTGTGCTCAGGATGGCTCATCCCACTGAGCCAGGTGACAGCTTCCCACTCTGCAACGAGCAGATGAAGTCAGACTAATATGCACACGTGCACACACATGCACACAATTTTTTCTATAGGTTCAGTTTTTTTGAGAAGTGACAAAAAACACTGAACAAGAATAGTTGATAGAGGATGCAGCAAGCACACCATGAGGACTAGGAAGACAGCAGAGGTGTCACCCCTTCACACCCTCTCCTAAGTGCCCACCACAGGGTTCAAGCCAGCACCACCCCCCTGGGCTCTGTGGTGGGAGAGTGGGAAACCATGTGGCAGCTCCTCCAGAGGGGACACACAGAATGGCCATGGAGCCAGCAGCCACAAGGGCAGTGAGTGGAGGGCCACAGCACAAAGGCACACTCATGCTGGACACAGCAGCACAGTGCCTGATGGCCACCCACGAGGGTGAGGGAGCCACCCACGAGGCCCCTGACCCCGTATGCATGCACAGGGACAGCCACCCTGGGGACTATTATTCTGCCCTGGAGCAAAGGAGATGGACTGGTGCTCGTGCAGGGGGAGACTGACAAGCCATGCTGAGTGGAAAAGGGCAGCTCACAGAACAGGAACGTGGGACCATGCAAGTGAGGGACCGAGAGGGTGGGAGGCACAGAGCCCGGGCAGAATGGGGCCGGGGCACTGGCGGCTCACGCTCTGAGGGCTGTGCTCGGTCTGGGATGGTAGAAAAGTCGTGGAGTTGGATGGTAGCGACTGCACACAGTACGATCCTTCTTCCTGCCACTGAACTGTGAACTAATCACGGTGTCCACAGTGAATTTTAGCTCCCACATACTTTTTCAGAAATTTTTACCAAAGTTCTAAGAAACATCAAGGAGGAAGCAGGAGGCCATAGGTGTGATTGGCTGTGGACACTGCTGTCCCCAGACCTGCTCCTGCCACGCCCAGGTTATTCAGCTCCCAGGTGACATGTTTCACAGCTGGTGTGTGACATGGATTAGGCCATACTGTCCCACCCGGGCTCTAAGCCACTGCCCTCTGTGGGTCCAGGCGTGTTGTGGGTAGACCATGACATGCCCACTCACCCTTCCCTATGATGCCACACGTGTTCTTCCACCTTTCTGGAGTTCATAGGACAAAGTTCTATTTCTGATGCTTAGATGAGTGAGGTCTGAAATCAGCCGAAACTCAGGTTACTTCCCCCACCCCCACCCCCGACTCCCCGCCCCCATCCCAGCCTGACAGTATTAACCGGGTCCCTACCCGAGCTCTGGGCTGGAACCCAGAAAGCTCGACCCAGTCCTACAACCACATCCCTGTGCCACAAGGAGCTGGAGACTGCAGCTCCTTCCCAGCCCGTTTCCTCGACAGCTCCATATTTTGCTTTTCAGGCAGATGCACTTTAACAGACTGAAGACCATGTGCTCTAGGTCATGCATGGTCTATGCAGAGGATGATTTTGGGGACCCCTGAGATGCTCAAGGGGAGAGGTTGCTTCAGCCTCAAAACCGTAAGGCATGCCTCCTGCTTCATCTCCACCCGAATGAACCCAGAGACACCTCCCTTCCAATAATGTGTTTATTTCTGCATGTAGATGAGCTGCATGGGTAGGCGCTGGCACGTACATTTTTTGCTTTAGCTCTCTAGCCCTACAGAGTGGGAGGGAAAGATACAGACAGATGTGAAGCCCTATTGCAGGGGCCCTGGGGATTCCCGAAGGGCAGGATCTGGCCTCCTGGGGACCGTGCAGCCAGGCACTGTTAGTAGTCATCGTAGTTGACACTGGCCCCGTGTCTGAAGCTGTCGGGGCTCCGGGGCCCGATGGCCGCATCTTCGTCGTAGTGACGTTGGTAGTAGTCGCCATAGTAGTCGTGTCCGTTCCGGTCTCTGTTCAGCCAGTAGGTGATGTCATCCTCGAATTTCTGGAGGAGGAAGAGACCCACGGGGAGCACAGTTAAAGGTACACACTCCCCCGAATCATACATGCCTCCAGCTTTGCTGGTTGGTTTGTCTTCAGCACTCACTGTGAATGCTCTCTACAATGTTCTGCCCAGAAGTCAGCGCACCCAGCTGAAGGAGATAGCCAGAGCTATTCCCCCCAAGGGAGTCTTGGCCTGCAGCTCTGGAGCCTTCTGCCTGACTCAAGATCCAAACACCCAGATAAAAATAAAGCAGACCTTGCCCAGGGCAGCAAGGGCTCGGCCTGATCTGGACACTGCCCTCATCTCATGGGGCACACAGCTTCCTACCCTCGCTGTGCCTTCCTGACGTGCAGCACATGGCAGGTGCATAATAAACGCTGGCTGATGAAGTCAGTGGCAGGCCTGCCACTGAGAGAGTTCGGCAAGGCTCTGGCAGCTCTGATGGTGACAGCAGCACTGTGCTCCGGGTAGCTCGTGTGTCTCTCACTGTGCAGGTTAGGCCTGTGCCAGACACGGGAGGGGCAAGTTGGAGTCCCACTTCTCAGAAGCCTTAGGGACCAACAGGAAAGAAGACAGTGGCAGTTGTCCTGAAGAGGGGAGGGGACCTGGGGGGGAGTGTGACGGGCATCAAGAGCCATGTTCAGGGTTTGGTTTGGTTTGAAGTTTTGTTTATTGAGACAGAGTCTTGCTATATTTCTGGCTGGCTTTGAACTCCCTGAGGCCCAAGCTGGCCTCAAACTCCCAGTGATCTTCCTGCCTCAGCCCCCTGAGTGCTTGGATTACAGATGTAAACTATCATTCCCACCTACTTTTTTTCTTTTCTCATTTTTTCCAGTGGCAGTGAGGATGGAGCTCAGGGCAGGGCCTCATGGACTCTAGGCAGGTGCTCTACCACTGAGTTCCCTCGTGGCCAGGTCTCAGGCGTGAGTACTCAGCTTCCAGTGTGAGGCTGTTTTTAAAGAGGACAATGCACTGTCAGCTTCCTGAAGACATGTAAACAGCCATGCTCAGGAGAGACAGGCAGGCAGTTTGGCAGTGGGACCACCTCTCCAGGTGTGGGCGGAGCCCCTCACCCTGGACCCCGGAGACAGAGAGGCGCCTCTGGGTCACTCTTCTGGAGGTTGGGTCTCTGAATCCACTTTATTCAGCAGGGGTCCCTGGGAGGGGCCCAGGCAGCACTCAGCTCACAAGGTTCAGCTCAGGTTTCTGACCTGAGTTTCAACCTTATTGCTTCCCAGGCTGAGAAACAGTGGGTGGTTGTGGTCATGGCCCAGTGGTCATTGCGTTGCCACAGTGGAGAAGAAGCAGTATTTCACCCTTGCTGTCCTGTGAGCCTTCACTCGGCCTCTGCCTGGAGGACCAGACCTTGTGTCCTCTATAATCCCCAGCCTGGCTTTGTTCACAGTAATTTTTTTGTTTGTTTGTTTGTTTGTTTTTTTGTCTAGTGAAATAATCTTATTCCTTGAGCTTTCTTACTTCATAAGATTATTTGAGAGTTTCACTTAAAACACATATCTCGATAAATTTTATGGGAGCTGGGCATGATGGTGCATATTGGTTATCTAGCATTCTGGGAGGCTGAAGCAGGAGGATCACAAATTCCAGCCTACTCTGGGAAATTTAGCAATTTACGGAGCCCCTATCTCACAATGTAAACTTAAAAAGGGGAGGAGGAGCTCAGGATGTAGCTGAGGGCAAATGCTCTGCATTTAATCTTCAGTGCCAAAGGGAGAAAAGGAAGACTTGCACTCACAGATACATAAGATGAGGACAGGGAAAATGAGGGACCACATGTCCAAGGACCAATAATGGGCACTGGTGACATCTGGACACACTTTCTGACATTTACATAGTCATTATAGTCTTTGATCTGCATCTGTCTCTGGTTTGTTAGAGGACAGTGTCATAGCCATTTCCCCATGTCAAACTCTTCGTGTCCATTTCAGTGACGGTCCAAGGAGACACAAACATCTGAGGGTGGAAGGGAACCTTGTCTCCCCAGTAACTATGGTTTAAATATTTCAAACCCTAGATGCTGCAAGCAGAGTCTAGAGAGTCAGAGCCCACCTGCCCCACTTATAGGAGTGTGCACCCCAAATCCAGCTTTGCACCCTCACACCCCAGGCAGAGCACAGAAATGTTAGGTTCCTGTCTTTGGGACTGCAAATGTTAATCAAGGTTGCTCATATAAGGACTCATGGGTTGGCCTGGCACAGAGTTTGGCTGTTAGTGTTTAGCTTTTTGAACAGTGAAAAAGAAAGCAAATTCAAGTAGCAAAAGGCATTTGGGGAGAAAGCAAATGTTCAGTCGTGGGCCTGGAAGGCAATTAAGACACAGCCACAGGCCTGTATTTTATGTAGTGTGGAGATGACAGTGACAGATTTCATCTTCCCCCTCCCACAAGGACACCCGTACAGCATCTAGGAAAACACTCCCACTGCAGAGAGGCCCCTGCTACAGCCCTGTACCCCGAAACTGGGCTCCAGCCCCAATGTCCCAGGCCTGCACACCCTCTCAGCTGGACTCTGGGATGAGACGTGTCCTTTCTCTTTCCTTTGTGGGATTCATGGACTCTTGCTATCTAGCCCCAGAAATCCCAGACACATACCTTCCTGTCCCACCCTGTGACTTCCTGTGCTACTGTGATATCACGTGCCACAAGGCTGTCACCAGAGAAGTAAACACTCAAGGATGTCACACGTGCCCTCGGGCCTCCAGGACCATGGGCTCAGTGAGCTTTGGACAGGGGCATAGAAAACACTCCAGCAGCCAGCAAAGCTACACTGTCCATGTCCCCTGTCCACCCACAGCCACCTTCCATGAGAGGAACCCACCGCCTCGTCAAAGCCCAT
Organism: Petromus typicus; assembly: GCA_004026965.1. Taxonomy (NCBI): domain Eukaryota; kingdom Metazoa; phylum Chordata; class Mammalia; order Rodentia; family Petromuridae; genus Petromus; species Petromus typicus. The sequence continues at coordinate 11,599 of PVIR01035427.1, read as the reverse complement.
GTACAGGAACTGCTGGTACCACTGCTGCACTTCAGGCCGCGTCCGGTCCCACAGCTGCCGCCGCTGTCGTCTCAGACCACCTAGGAACTGTTTGGCCTTATTCTCACCCATGGCCACATTGGCCTTGGCTGGAGCAGGGGCTGCAATGACAATGCCCATTCCCAAGTACACAGCTGATTAGAACTTCCTCCTCCGTGCACCTGCACCTGGCACCTGGCACCACCTAGACTTCTCTGCACCCTTTTGCATGAAGAATGACATTTCTTTTTCCTTTTTTTTTTTTTAATATTGGGGACTTAAACCCAGGGCCTCTGCATTAAGATACATCCCCAGCCATTCCTTTTATAAAATTTTATTTTTAATTTGAGACTAGGTCTTGCTGTGTTGGCCAGGCTAGGCTGGACCTTGTGATCTTTCTTCCTCAGCTTTCCAGAGTGCTTGAATTACAGAGGTTCCCATCACACCAGCAAATGAGGTTTCTTTTTAAAGTGAAATCACTTTTGTGCCTGCCTGCTCCACCTGCCTACCATGACAGGATGACCAGACAGCGGCCCCCACACTCCTGATCAGCTTGCTCACAAAGGGATGCATGCTAACCTTCCGCTTCTAGGTTTTGGGGGAGCTGGGACCGTTGACTCACTCACTTGCCATACCTGCCACACCTGCGGCTGGTGGCCCACCTTCTTGGGCTGTGCATTCAAGAACAGAGGGCATGTGGGCTGCCACCTGTGCATCTGGGGTGCTCACAGAGGATGTGATAAGCACACGGTGGCCCAAGCTCTGGAATGAATTCATCAAAACTCAAAGGTGCTTTGACCTTGCCATGTTCTGCATCTTCCTGCCACCACCCTATTGCCTACTCAATGCCATGTCTGCAGGAATTTCTTAGGGAATCCTGTTATGCTCCTGGACTTGTTCTGCTGTGCTTTGAGCCTCTGACCCTCATCTATAAAGATCATGACAGACCCTGACTCAGTGATACCATGAAAAACACCCAGAACGGAAAAACTAAAGTGCTGAGGATTCTGTTCATCACAAAGAAATATGCCAGAAGGGTTTGTTTTTGCATATCCTCTAGGGCCTGGCACTCAGCTGGTATACAGCAGGTGCTCAACTGGAGTAAGAACTGAGGTCAGCACACCCATGAGTCATGATCACCTCCACTGTGACAGGCTGACCCTGCAAGGGGTCACTCAGCCTGATGTCTCAGCCAGTGGAGGGGACCCTCCCAACCACCTCCAAGGTCTGGGTGGACTGTGGGCAGCGGTAGCTGCTGGGAGGGTGCTGGGTGCCCACTCCGATGGCTCTCTGTGCTCTTGGGCACACCTGGGGATCACTGAGCAACAACAGAGCAAAGGCATCGGTTTGCAAGACCCCACCAATTAGGCAGGAGGACGAGTGTTCAAAGGCTCATGCATCCATGTCTCTTAGTTTCCAGGGGACTTACGCCCCTGAGGCAGGTGCAGCTGTGAGAAGAAGTGACACTCATGAGACCACACCACAGATCCACCTGACCCAGATGGTGACAGCCTAGGGCCAGTCCTGTGACCCCGAGGACACTGTTGTACAATGTGCTGGGGCAGATGCTATGTGCATCTCAGAAGCATGTCCACAGCAGGTCTGCAGAGAGGCCTGGCTGTGTGCATCTCTCTCCAGGGCCGGCCAACTCCCCAGGCAGTGCAGCTGCACCACTCTAAGTCCACACGCCCGGCAGATTTCACAGGCACAAAGGACTCAGCAAGTCTAGACTCGGGCTCGAAAACAGTTTCATTAAGGTGGTAGCACTGTTCCTTCTACTTCTGAGTTCACACAGACAGCTTTCAGAAAACAATCTTGAGACATTTCCCTGCAAGGATATTTATCTGGCAAAATTCAAGGGAGTATGTGTGTGATTGCGCGAGTGTGTGCACGTACACACGCACACACACACACACACACATACACAGAATAAGCCCTTCAGGAGGGCAGACCTAATAATGACTGGATACTTTTGATTTTCCAAACACAGCCCTCTGTGAGCACACAGACATTGCCGGTTCCTTACTGTCCAGGCAGGGACACATCCCTGATGGGAGAGCGGTGTTTACCTTCTTCCTGCAATGTCTGCTTGAGTGTATTTCCACTTATGCCACCTAAAGGAAAGAAACCAGCGCAAATCAGAGTTGCCTGTAACCTTGAACTGTTGAATGCAGCCATCAGCGTGGTAGGAGTAGTGGCCCCACCCTAACTGGGAACTAGGTGCAACTTTGAACTTGGTGCTCACTGCCTGCTTCTTCTGCAGGGAAACCAGTCTGGGCCACCTGTTCCTCACCCTGGTGACAGTGACTGTGGCTGACCAGGGACCTGATGACTCAAATTCTCCCCAGAAAAAGTGACATTCTTCCTGTAGCCCCACTGTCTTTCATGAGGCCCAGCCATCTGTCACATCCTTTCCTAGTACCATGGGTCCAGTAAGGTTCCCAGTTTCACATCCACTGAAACCTCTGAATGTGACTTTATGTGGAAATGGGGACTTTCAGATCTCAATCGTTGAGCATCTAGAGTTGATATCATCCTGGATTTAGGGTGAGCTCTAAACCCAATGCCCGGGAGGGGCAAGGGCAGGACTTCTGCTCCCCCAGCCAAGCGATACCCCCTGGCTTGGGAACACATGGCCCATGGGGAAGCTGCTCCAATCATCCAGTAACCAAACATGACTGGGATTGTTTGTATTACACTGTTCAGTTGTTAAAGCCGCTAACCTACCTGACTATTTTCATAGAATTCCAGCCAGAAAGCATACCCTCCCCACATGGGATGGTGGGGAACCACACGGAACTTGTGACCGCCAAGAGCTGTACACAGGCACAAGGCTTGTCCCCATAGGGTGGACCCAACACCCCAGAAAAGGCCCCCAGCACCTCATCCTGGGCAGAGTGAATTCAGGGGTTTGTTAGGGAGCTGGAGCCCAGTCTCGGTGGCGGTGATATCTGCCTTCCTGGCTGATTCTGAGCTTCTCAGGCCATGGCCACCCCCAGGGTTCTGGGAGTGGATGAACAGAAAGCTGTTTGCGTCTGCCAAGGGACATGTTTCTGGGGACAAGAGCCAAAGCTTGTGCAGACTTTCAGAAGCATGTGGCCCTAATAAGATTAGAAATTCCTGCTGTGGCTGCCATAGAGCTCAGAGGTAGAAAAAAAAAAAAAAAGCTTCATTTTTTACAAAAGAATCCCTCTTTAAATAACTGTGTAGTTAGGGAGAACAGAAGAGTGCTCGTAGCCAACTGTGCCCCGGCTGCTCTGGATGGACGCTGCCTATATGTCTGAGGAAGGCGCCAGGGTTTAAAGCTGGACCTCACCATCTCGGAGCCACACTGGTCACAGAGCCTGTGGTCCCCAGGCCCAGTCCCCTTGGATCTCGCTGAGGCCACTCCCTGGAGCACTTGTGGTCTCTGGAAGGACAATCTCCCACTGCTGAGGCAGCGGGCGCCACACTGTGACTCTCCCACCCTAGTTCTCTGGTCCCTGTAATGAACAGCACCTCCCTCAGTCTCAGAGCCCAGCTGGGATGGTAACACAGTGCTGCCTTTATCTTCTAGGGACCACTGTAGAGGCCAGGAGACAGAAGGATCCCGCACTCACATCTTGCACAAGAGGGCTAGGCAGCCACTGGACCGAGAGCTAAGATATTAGTGCAGCGGGCAGCAGCTGATGGTTTGCCACAGTGACGCAGTTGTTCAGGAAGCCTGGCCATGCCAGGCTGCATGGCCAAGGGAGGCTTCTCTACAGAAGGAGCAGTGTCCTCCTGTCTGCTGTCAGCACTCCAGCCGGGCCCCTCCAGTGCTGTGATTCTGTTCCCAACTCTCACGTGGAGAGGCTCTCAGATAGGCTGGCGTTTCCAGGGAAAAGGACATCCAAAGCCTGGGCACATGCGATAGGAGGACAACTTCAGGAGAAAGGAAACTTCTCTGTGAAGAGCTACTGGAAAGGCCACTGGGCCCCAGATCGGGATGAGAAGTGATGTTCCCCATGCCCAGCAGCCACTGGAGAGGAACAGTGGCCCAGGAGCTTCCTCAGGAGTCCTTGGGGCTGTGAGCCTAAACCCACACACAAGGACAGCATGAGCTGTTGGGAGACCACTTTTTAGATGAGCTGGAACTGCCCTTCAGAGCCTGGGCTCATTCCAGCCTCATCCACATGGAGAAATCTATGGAAATCTTTGTCAAGGCCACAGCCGTGCTCCTCCGCACTAACGATGGCATTCACGGATATCATCGCATCTGTCACCTTCTAACACCATTCAGGGCAGCACACATGCAGTCAAGGGTACCCTCCATGTCTGCCTTCTGGGCAAGCACTCAGCAGTCAGCACCTGGAGCCCTGGGTACCGTTAACCAAACGCTGGCGTTTACTGTGCTGCTCAAGGGGGCCTTGGACATTTACTGCTGTGCTCACAGTGAGGAGCCAGCTTTGGATCTCACAGAAATTTTCCCTTTCGTGTCAAAAGACTGTCACATGTGCTTAATGTGTGACTATACTGTAAAGGACTCCTAAACTCTGGGCATGAATTAAATAAAATATGTGTCCTAAGAGGCTGACAGTCTGGGTCCACAGGACTTAGGCACCTCTTAGACTGCAGAAAGAGGAGGAAGTCCCGTGCTGCGCAAGGCTCTCCAGGGGGACACCCAGGGGCCCCAGTGTGTGACTGAAGCCCCTCAACCTGCACCTTCTTTTCCGCACATATTTGGATAAGCAAAGCCAGAAACTGAGCCCTGGGGTGTACATTCGACCCCACCCGCATCCCTCTCCCGCCAAGTGCCCGCAGAGCTGAGCCCCTCCACCTGACCTCAGCTCCGGTCTGCGAACCCCGGACCCAGAGGTCCCTCGCCCTCTGCCCAGGCGCCCTCAGCGCGCATCCCCGCTCACCTGGACCGAGGCACAGGAGCAGGACCAGCGCCAGCCCACTCAGGGCCAGCACCGCGGGCCGTGCGGAGGAGGCGGCCATGGGGCAGGATGAGAAGCTGGACCACAGGACGAGGGCTGCACCGAGCAGGACTAGGAGAGGGACTAGGGGGCCCGAGGCCGGGCTGCGCAGGGTCCTTACCGGGGGCGGGGCTGACAGCAGGCGACAAGCCAGGGGGCTGAGGGACAGAGGTGCCCACGCGCAGTAAACAGAGGGCAGGAATAGGGCGGGAGGCCGCATCCTGTGCTGGGGAGGAGTGGGGAGCTCCCAGGACCGCCCTGTGTCCCGATCTCCAGCTCACCCTCCCGCTGGCGGCTCTGCAGGCTCCTCTCTGGAATTTCATTCCTTAGCTGCGCTAAGGTGGCTTTGGCAGCGCTGGGCTTCGGGGTATGTGAAAAGCTCCACAGTCTGGATTCCAAGCCACAGTCCAGGAAAACAGCTCAGCCCAAACCACTGCTATGGAAAAGCCTCGGAGCAGCCAGAACCTCGGGGCTGCGGGCTGGGAACCAAGGTTCACTCTGCGCGCTCTCATCTCGGTTGGAGCCCGGCGTCCCCACCCACACCGTGCGCGCCTTGCAGAGCGGGGTGGGGGGTGCGGGTGGGAGGCGGGGCGGCACGGGAGACACCAGCAAGCCGCCTCCGCAGACCAGGCTTGGCCGCCTATAGAGGATCTAAAGGCTGTGTGGAGTAGCGTGTGAGCAGAAGCCTCTTTCATCTCCCCGAGAAAGGACGGGGCTCACCTGCTGCCACCTCAAGATCACCGCAGCCTTCACGTGGGGACCCGCACGGGGCCAAATGGGGAGCGCTTACCCCGGGTGTTCAAGCTTTCTGAGAAGGAACAAGCGATCACCACCCGACCCGGGGGGCCTACTTGGTGACAGTCTAGGGGGCCGGGGATATAGCTCAGTGGTTCCGGCGCCTGTCTTGCAAGCGCAAGGACCCGGGGTTCAATCCCTGGTAACCACATAACAATACTGGGTGTGGAGACTCACCCCAGTGGCAACCAATACCACATACCAGTGCCGGGCGTGGTGGCTCACGCCTGTAATCCCAGCACTCGGGAGGCAGAGGCAGGAGGATTGCTGTGATGAGTTTGAGGCTGAGCTCAGGGCCAGCCTGAACCACAAAGCGAGACCCTGTCTCAAAAAAAAAAAAAAAAAAGCTGGTTTCAGAAACGGACAATTCTCATGAAGGGGAGCCGCACACCCCTTAGCAACTGCCTAATTCCCAGCCCCCACCCCATCCCACCCCTGTAGAGTGCTCTCCAGGCGCAGTGCTTTTACTGACTGTAACAGAGCAGAGAAACAGAGGAGGCAAGGACGGAATGATTGAAAAGCCACAGGAGTGGCATCCCAGGAGCTGATGTGACCATATGCAACAATTTAGTCCGTGGCAACCCTCCTCAAAAAATCCCACTAGGGGCCGGGGAGTTAGCTCAGTGGTTCCAGCGCCTGTCTTGCAAGCGCAAGGGCCCGGGTTCGATTCCCCAGTAACCACATAACAATACTGGGTGTGGAGACTCAACCCAGCAGCAACCAGTACCACATACCACAGTGCCAGGCGTGGTGGCTCACGCCTGTAATCCCAGCACTCGGGAGGCAGAGGCAGGAGGATTGTGATGTGAGTTTGAGGCTGAGCTTGGGGCCAGCCTGAACCACAAAAGCGAGACCCTGTCTCAAAAAACATAAAAAAAAAAAAAAAAATTCCACTAGGTATTTCATTTTGTCCAGGAGAAAGGATACAAGGGAAAGAAAAAAAAAGTAGAAAAGAAGGAAAAAATTAAAACAAAACTTTTGTAAATAGGGAAGGGTACAAGGGAAATGGAAAAAAAAAAACAAGAACTGAGATGTATCACGTACAAATTCCCAGTAGTGAATCTCATATAATGCATACCTAAATAAACTGATAATATAAAAAAAATTCTACTAGTAGGGGCCAGGGATTTAGCTCAGTGGTTCCAGCGCCTGTCTTGCAAGCGCAAGGACCCAGGTTTGATCCTCGGTGAACACATACAATACTGGGAGTGGAGACTCACGCGCCCAGCAGCAATCAGTACCACATACCATAGTGCACTCGGGAGGCAGAGGCAGGAGGATTGCTGGATGTGAGTTTGAGGCTGAGCTCAGGGCCAGCCTGAACTACAAAGCGAGACCCTGTGGCAAAAAAAAAAAAAAAAAGAAAGAAAAAAATTCTACTAGCAATTTAGTTTAATAGTTAACCAAAGGAAAAGATGCTAATTCATTAAGGAAGTGTTAAAGTGCCAAGATTCATCCTGGAATCCCCCCCACCCCATTGCTATGCTTTGCAAACTCAAAAACTCCTGCGGCTCCTGGGCACTGCCTGCTCCCCTAGGCCAAGGGCCTGTCCTCAAAATCCCTGTATCCCTTCCGTGATGGTCCCTTTCCATGCCAGGTGCATCTGGGGGCCGGATTCCTCTTTTTCCTGGGATTCAAAAACTTTGAGCACCATCATCTGGTCTCCTTTTCAATGACCTCATCACGTCAACACCGTTCGCAGTCGGTGTGTGAATCGCTTTGCCATCAGGGACGGGGTTGAACTGTGATCACACGGTTCTTGGGGAACTGAGCTCCTGGTGATGGCACCGTTTTTGCTGTTCCAGGTGTGATACTAGGAAAGGGTAAGTGTGTGTGCTAATAGCTTGCTGCCAGTCAGGAGAGACCATTGTGTGGAGGGGATGTGTGTGGCTGGCCCAGACCCTAGCCAAAATACAGATCAGCCCCACCAGGGTCCTGATCATCAACCAATCCTTCCAGTGTAATTTTAACAGATTTTGCCATTTGAAATAACTGATTGAAGCCAAAGGTGGAGAAACCGAGAAAGTTTTCTTTCATATGAAAATATACTGAGAAGCACAAAGTCCAGTTTACTATACAGGCTCCAGGCACAGGATTCAGTGAACAGACTTTGAACAGAAGTGCCCAGGACCCCAGGGCAAACAGAGATATGGGTGAATTTGAGTTGTACCTCCAATGGTTCCTGGAGGTAGCCCCAGAGGCTCATGGGAAGTGACCTCTGCTGCCCACAGGGTTCATGGTGACCTCTGATGATGCTGTTACAACTGGTAGATGAGGCCAGCTTCTGGTCTCTTCTAAACTTCACTTTTTGGCATTTTTACCACAAGTACTGAAAGCTGGGAAGACTCTGAAGGCACCAGTCACCTCCTGCATAGAAATCCCCTTCCCTTGTCCCAAATCCCTTCACCCCAGAGAAGGAGGCTCAGTGAGGTTAGGGAGCAGGAACCCAGCCTGCAAGGCTCTAATCCAACACCTCAACCCTCATAACAGGCACTTCTCACTGCCCAGACAGGCTCAAGGTTGATGTAAGACTGCTGTCTTAACTCTTTGCAGCATGCTTGGTGTGTTTGAAAAACTATTTTGCATCAATGTGTAATTTAATGACACATGAACATTAAACCAAAGGAAGTCAACTCCCACATCTCAGCCAGGCAAACCACATACTCATGCAGCTTTCTTCAGGATTTCAGGACCACACTCACAGCTCCAGCCTCCAGCAACCAATCCAAAAAGAAAGGATCCCACTCGAGTACCCTCTGGTATTTGATAGCAGAACACTGAACACTCTTCTTTATTCTTGGAATCAAACACTTGTCCTATTTCTGTCCAGACACTGGTTCTCCAGCAGGCCCTGGCTTCCCTAGACATCTGACTGTATCCTCACAGGAGCACAAGTGTGTAGGGACCTACTATGGAATCCAGGGCAATTTGGTTTAACTACACGCCTTCCTGTCTTTGTCCTAGAGGAAAGTAGGAGATCATACCACCACCCAGACCACAAAACTCGATCTCTCATTCCGTGGTGGGGAAATTGAAAGTGTGGTAGAGCATTGCTTGCTGGTTTGGTTTAAACGAGTGCTGTGGTTTGGATAAGTGAATCTCACAGCTCATGTGTTGAAGGATTGGTCATCAGTCCGTGGTGCCGCTGGGGTTGGTGATGTCTTTGAAAGGTAGGTCCTAGTGGGAGGAAGTGAGGTCACAGGGGTCAACTGGCCTGTGCTGTTTCTTGGCTGACACAAAATGGTGACTAATCTCCTTAGGTGACCCTCCTGTCCTGATGTACTGCCCCGCCACAGGCCTCAGAGCCACAGAGACAAGAGACTAGCTCTGAAGCCCCAGAAACTCTGAGCCAGAATAAACCTCTTCACCTCCTACGTCAGTTGCTTTGTCAGAGAGATGGAAAGTTGGGTCACATGGCAGTTTAATGATGCCCACTCAGATCGACAAGGGGTCAAAGGACATAGGAGGTCCGGTCCAGCAGAAGTGGATGATGGCTCAGAGGGACAGCATCATCCACACTCCAGGCTCTGTCTGCTCACAAGTACCCACTGGAGTCCCTCCTCCTTTCTATTGCACCTATTCACACCTTTCCCCAAGACCTGCTGTCCAGGTCTCAGGGGCTGACCCATAGCTGGGCCTATCAATACAGATGGTCTCACTGGGGCCAAGGCCAAACAAGGAGAGTTTAAGGGCTTTTGGAAGCTATGTCAGTGTCCTGTGGGATGTCTGCAGGGATGGATGGTACAAGGTCACAAAGCAGTAGGATGGGCAGTTCCCAGGTCTTTCCTCAACCCACCAAACCAGCTACCATCTTTCCAGCCCATTCATGTCCTTATGTGAAGTAGCTCCCTCAGATCCAAAGTGTCCTGATGTTCCAGGATCCATGGAGGTGCCGGACTTGTGGCCAACACCTGTCCCAGACAGTGTAAAAATCTGGAGTGCATTCCACAGAGCTTTTTTGTCATAGCTCACATTTTTGTGGGTGAGCCAAAACTACTTTGCATTTCCTGTCTTCTGCCCACAGAGCCTGGTATCCAGGAGGGTTCAGATACTTTGAATAGCACTTGGATAACAGCGCTGGGATTCCGACAAGAGAAATCAAAATCTTCATTTTCATTAGTAATGATCAACAAGGCTCCTCACTGGCCAGGGTCTTCGCAGTTTTAATCTCCTGTATTTTGGGCACACTGGGATAGCCTTTTCCAGCAAGTGTCTTCCGCTCTCTGTGTTTGCGCAACCCTGAATCAACAGTTTGATCTCCTGTAACAGTCCATGTCAAGGTAGGTCACACTGATCACACCAAGTAGTTTGGTCTTATGTTATTTAATTTTTTTGTGTAGCAAATCACATTTCTACATGGCATGGAGAAAAGCCATAAACTTGCAGATACTATGAGAACAAGAAAACATTCCTGAAGATGAATGCTTCCTGTGATTCAAAACAGCTCTCCTAGCCAGCCCTGCCTCTGCTATGGAGCAGGTATCTTTGTGGAAGTTTTATAGAAAAATATGTTGTCTAATATTTGCTCTGTTCCAGAAAATTGGCTTTGATCTTGTGGAAATTTAACATTTAAATTAACCAACCGTTTAGCTTGGCTCAAGATTAATTGTCAGACATTCAGATGCAAAAAGCTCTGACTAAATACCACTGACTGTGTGTGAATGAAACCAGTCATTTGTTCAAAGCTTTGATGCAAATATTTCTTTCTGTATCAGCCTCTGTTTTTTCATCGAAATTCCTAATGATGGCAGAAATTCAAAAATCCCACAATAGAGGACTTGAGTCATTCATGCCCGATGCTGCACGTCAATGAGACAAAGCCTTTCAAGTTGTCCCAGAGACGTGGAACTTCCAAAGAGTGGAGGATTACTAAGCACCCAGTGTGCGAGTGATCGGCTGAGCTCACTGCCTGCCGACAGGGGACAGTCGGAGCTTGTTATTGATCTGGTCAGCTCCGTACCAAACAAGGCACATGTTCAGAACGGTGAAGTAGCCACTCCCTGGACTAATGTCCGAGCCTTTAGATGCAATGTGAGAATTGCTAATGCATCCCAGAGACCTCATGTCCTTTAATAAATTCTGTGGGTTGGGTCAGTATCTGCATTCAGTACTGAGCTGAAAGCAGTAGAGTTGTAGAGAGACAGAGATTCTCCAGGGACAGCAGGAGCCAAATGACTCCATTTCCTGGATTCTTGTTTTCTGACCTTTGATCCCTAAAGAACCAGACAAGCAGGGGCCACATGCAACATGCTGTCTGCCCTCCCCTGCAAGGTCTGTCTAGGACCACAACAGAGAAGAGTTCCTTTAGCCAGGGATGAGCCAGGCTTAGCTGGTTGCTGCATCCCGAGGACTGGGTAGGATGGTTTTGGGGAGCAGGGCTCATGTGTATGAGTCTGTAGGGGGAAATGAGCATCAGGAAGGGGGAAGGGCCCCAAGTTGTCTCCTGTTACTATGGGTAGGTAAGCTAGTTAGACATGGGGTAGGCAGATAGACAGGACTCACCCTTGAAAAGCTTGCAAGAAAGGAAAACTTTGCTAAAAGTCAGTGCGATCAAAGGAGAAAACTACCCCTTCCAGATAGCAGTGACTGATAGGCCTCAATCTCCTCTTGGGATGGAGGGTCAAGGTCTTGATCCGCCCTCTCCCCAGGAATGCAGTGATTGCAAATCCCCCAGGGTGGAGGACCAGGACCTTAACCCACTTCTCCTGGAAAAGTGTCTTAACTGAAAATCTTTGTACGCTTGCTACATGACTTGATTTCTTATTAGATTCTTATCTAATCAGTATTACCTAAGCAACTATACTTGCTGTGATCTTATTGGTTGATCACAGTTTTGTCCATTTTGT
>PVIR01035426.1:0-16633 GCA_004026965.1 Petromus typicus | reverse complement strand
CTGGGTGTGGAGACTCACACCCAGCAGCAACCAGTACCACATACCACAGTGCCGGGCGTGGTGGCTCACGCCTGTAATCCCAGCACTCGGGAGGCAGAGGCAGGAGGATTGTGATGTGAGTTTGAGGCTGAGCTCAGGGCCAGCCTGAACCACAAAGCGAGACCCTGTCTCCAAAAACCTAAAAAAAAAAAAAAAAAAGCCTAAATGAAAGTCAGGCTTCTAAGTAGCCCACGAAGATCTTTCTACCCTCAATATCACAGATCCTCACCTAAGGGATTTTCAAGGGGGCTGCAATGCTACAAAATAAAGTAGATTAGGAAAGCAAGGAAGAGAGATACAATAGGAAATCTTTATCTGAAGGCTGATGTCTAAAAAAAAAAAAAAAACAGGTTTACTCAGAGGGGAGTGAGGATGTGTACAGACTGGGGATCCCTGGAGGGATGGTGGTCCAAGAAAAGGATAAAATCCACAGGCAGGCCAGCACCAAGCAATGAGCCCCCAGATGTGGCCTGCAGACGTGAAGGGAGCATTAAGAGCGAATGTGCATGAAGTACTTTCCCGCGCAGCACGGCACCAAGACAGGACGCCTCACCCTCAGGATGCCACTGGCAGGCACACTGCTCACACCTGCTAGCAGTGGGGTCACAGCAGTTACATTCGGAGCCGCCCCTACCCCAAACATACATGGAAGTGATGGTGAACATTTCATGCTATAAACAGATAACATGTCACTCATCTGGCACATAGAACACAAAGTAAAGACTATTCATACTACTAACACAAAAAATAATGCTGACTGTAACACACAGAGAACATGGGAAGCCAGAGAAAGGAGCATTGAATTAATATAGGAAAGTCTCGGGGAGTATCCACTGAAAAACACTTTTAGACAGGCTAAACTCACCAGGCATCAAATAAAGATAATACTAAAATGGAAATAAATGTAACTTAGTATCTCAGCTGCATGCTACATCAGCTCTGCTCCTGCGCCCCCAGGATTTAACTCTGGCTCGCTGCAGACATTTTCTCATCTCTTCACACAGGGCAGGTCGTCTGTTAATGCTGGCAGCTCTTCAGGACAGCAGAATACAAGTGACAGGAATAATTCCCTTCATATATTTTGGAAGCAGATGGTTTGTTTCCCTCCATTCTAATTCCTCATGTAAATGTACTGGAGCTTGGGATAATAATAAAGAAAAAAGAATGATAGGTTTGATTTTTCACTTGTAATTGTGCTGCTCTGAAGATGCCTGTACCGCTCTCCTCAGTGACGTCTGTCTGTCAGCTTCCCTCATCACTCACCTCAGCCACAGCTGAGGACCAGGAGACCTAGGCTCTCCTTCTGGTTGTTGGTGAATATGGGGCCTGAGATGAGTACTTGCCCTGTTCTCTGTCCATAAAGTGAGGGCAGTATAATCCATCCACCCCAGGAACAGATAAGAGATAAATGCAGAAATACGACACAGAAAACAACAGATCACCACAGACAAAGCACAGTAGAAAACACAATTTGAGGGCTAGGAAGGACAGTAACTATGTTAACAATGTCAATATGGGCCATTCCCAAGCATCTCATTAAAACTGGTTACCATAAGCATTCCTATCTTTCTGCATCAGTATTAGTAAATATATAGTGCAGACAGCCAGCTAAATGGAAAGAGTTGGTTGCTTCTTGGGTGAAGTAGGGATTGTCTCAGAAGAAACACAAGGTAGCTTTCTCAGGAGATGGAAATCTATCTTGTATCTTGGTAAAGAGAGGCAAAATGTTTGGCAAAACTTGCCAAATAGTTCACTAATATGATATATTTTATAAAATGCATGTGCCGTGTTTCTTTATTTCATCCTCTCAAATGACACACAACATACATTTTACAAAAATAAACAGAACTCTTTTTTTATTTTAAGGTTTTTTGAGACAAGGTCTCACTCTGTGGTTTAGGCTGGCCCTGAGCTCAGCCCCAAACTCACATCACAGCAGTCCTCCTGCCTCTGCCTCCCAAGTGCTGGGATTACAGGTGTGAGCCACCACACCCGGCACTGTGGTATGTGGTGCTGGTTGCTGCTGGGGTGAGTCTCCATGCCCAGTATTGTTATGTGGTTACCAAGGATCGAACCCCAGTCCGTGCACTTGCACGACAGGCACCAGAACCACTGAGCTATATCCCCGGCCCCAAACAGAACTCTTAATTAGTGAGATGCCTGCTGATGTATTTAGAGGTAAAATGTTCTGAAACTAACAACTTACTTTAAACGGCATTAAAAGAAGATTACTGAGTGACCAGAAGGCTGAATAAATATGTGATGAAGCAAAAATTTTTTTTAAAAAATGTTAACTATAGAGCCTAGATGGTAAGGATATAGTGCTTACTATGAAATCCCTTTAAGTCTTCCATTTGTTTGTATACTCTCCTAATAAAAACTAGAGAGGAGAGGGGCCTAATGTGAAGCCCTATGAAACACAGGGTCCAGAGAAGCTGGAAGAGTGGGACAGAGCTTCCCAGTGGACAGCATCCCAGGGAGGATGACACCGGGAGGGCAGTGCCCAAAGAGGGCACCCAACTCGTCACCATCTGGAAGTGGCTTGCCATGTTTATTTCACTGTCCCAAAAGACACCAGATATAGGCATACTCTCCTTCGTCATACTCTGTACATGGGAAAATGGCTCTTCATCCGCAATCCCTCCGTACTGAGCACCTACCATGTGCCTGGCCTTGTACACAAGACGGAAAAGATGACCATGTGACATTTAAGTGAAATAAGTCCTATGTACAAGTTCAGATTTCACATGGTTTCTCTCACATGAGAAATTCAAATAGGTGTGTATACATGTAAGTACACATACATACATACATATACATATATACACATATATATGTATGTATATACATATATACACATATATATGTATGTATATATATATATATATATATATATATATATAGGGAGAGAGAGAGAGAGAGAGAGAGTACAAAATAGAAGATAGATAAATAGGAAGTCAAGAGATCATTTTTCCATGGATGGGGGAAGAGAATGGTGGTAGAAAAAAACAAATTGAAGAAAAAAATATACAGCTTTTGCAAAAGGAAATGGAACCAAGAGTTGGAAGCAGCAAGGAGAGGGCGGAAGGATATGGAACAACAACAACAAAAAAAAAATTAAGATGTATTATGTCCATGTACCAATTCCCCATGATAAATATAATAATTATGTACTGTAAACATGTATTGATTTTTTAAAGCATTTTATTTAAAATAAAAAAAGAAAGAAAGAATGCAGTCACAGCTATTACGAGAGTAATTTAGGGCACTCTAGGCAGGAGGGAAGAACCCAACAGCCCAGCTTTAGGAAGGCTTTCCAGAAGACTGATAATGAGGAACTTAAAAGACAAATTAACTGGCATTAAGGAGACAAAAGGGCCTGTAGCAGAAGGAAACAAGCGCTATTCTAAAGAACTTACTTAGAGTTCAAATGGCAAAATGTGGATATCCAGAAAGTGAAAACTAGTTCCCAACGACTCATGCAAGCACTGTAAAGGGACGGAGCCAAAGAGCAGGCGGACACCTGAATCAGAGGTTTGGCCACATATGGCTGAGAATTTCCAGAAAGAGAAATAGGTGAGACATGTACTTCAGGAAGAGCAAGCAGTTTGTAATGAATAATCGCCACACAAAGACCATTTGGGTTTGAGAGAAGGGAAAAATATTTTCCAGTTTGCTAAGCTGTGAAGGCAAAGTAAATTACAGAGATGTGAAAAAATGTCACCATGCAGGATATAATTTTCTGTCATTCAGTATTAGTTTGCTTGTTCAATCAAACCCCTCAACCAAATTAATTTAAATTCCAAGTACTACGTGCAGGTAAATTGTGCTACAAAAATATTTCCTACCTACTGCTTATGTTTGGTACCAAAACTTGGAAAAAGGGCATTGAAGTTAACCATTAATTTCCCAAAGACTAAAGCCTACTTAAACAGCCAGTTAGTTATTCAAAATGTGTCTTCTGCTACTAAGCAGAGCATTGCTCACAATACTTACCCTTGGTGGGGAGAATCTTTGAGGTGACTTCCAGTGTCTCCAAAGGTTCCATACCAATGTTTTCCAGTGTGACGATAAGTTGCTGAGTTTCTCCATTGTAGAGCTGGACGGACACATTGGTAGATATTTCATCACCAGAAGAAGGCTGCAGTGAATGTGCAGATCTAAAATAATAGCAATAATGATAAATTTTAAAAAGAAGAAGCCAAGAGCAGTTTAGGGTCATTCATAGCAGGCAAGAAGATCGGCTCACTAATGCACTTCAGAAATAGGATCGGAGACTCTGGCTTTCCTCTGGAGTCGGTGCCCAGCTATCAGAAACCTTAGTGAGCTATCACTTGGGGCAGGGAGGCTCCCTCCACAGACTTGCCTCTGCATATTATAAGCCAGATCACCCTCATTCAGCCCTACTTGCTCATGTACATGAAGCAAAAATACTTAATTACCAGACTGTGGATGACAAAAATGAACAATAAATTAATTCAAATGAAGCATAAGAATATAGCTCTGGTACTCAGAAATGCCTTGGAGAAATCTATGGATTTAAGAGAAAAACTTACAGGAACCATTCCTAGTGACAACATGAGAGCAAGGCCAAAGAGAAACAAAAACTGCACACAATAGACTCTACACCCAAGTATGAACCAAAAGGAACAAACACTGATTTGTCCAGGGCTGTCCCACTACATCCCATGGACTCTGTGCTCATGCATCTCCCTTTAGGCCTGCTATGGGAGCCCAGCAGCCAGCCCTGCAGATAAGTTCAGCCTGGTGTCCACTGAGACTCCTGCACCAAGGCCCTTGGCCTGGGTTTGTGAGCCCAACTCAGTTCCTATCAACCTCACAGCATCTACACTGCCCACTGCATTTGTTTCTCCTTCCAAACCACAAGCAGACTTGCAGCAAGGAGGCCACTGGTGACCATGGGAAAGGCTTTTGGAAGTAAGGTCAAGACAAAAACTGGCAACAGGGAGAAGTGTACACTAAGTGGGCAGATAAAACATACACACGGGGAACAGAATGTGGCTCAGTGGAAGACAGCACATCTAGCATGTGTGAGGCCCTGGGATCCACCCCCAGCACTGCAAGTGAAAAAAAGAAACGTATGCCCAGCTGTGGAAAAGTCTGACCACAAAAGATGCGATGGGGCAGGGCAGAATGTTGAGTCAGTATTTCTTCCCTGGACCCAAGAACTGCAAAGGACCCGCTCTTGCCTTCCTTGGACTTCAAATGCTACCACCAACAGTCACCACAGCTGAATGTACATAAGCCAACATTGTGCTTAATCAAACTAGAAATGGGCTGTGAAATCCACTAAGCCAGGGATGGTGCACCTATGGCACATATCCCACAGTGGTTTGCCATCACTGCACTAACAGGACCCACCACTCCATCCGTGCCTGCAACTAAGGGCCTCTGATGACCTGATTGGTGGCTCTGCCCTGGTCACAGCATACAACTCAGTCAGGACCAAGTGGATTTCATAGGAGAGCCTCATGCCCACACTGTTTAGACCAGAGGGCAACAAAAAATGTTCCAGTTAAAACAAAGATGGCATGGCCAGCTAGCCATGTACTCCTAGAACCTCAGTTCAAGATTCGATGGGGAGCTCTGGTTTCCCCCGCCAAGTAAACAAGAGCACAGTGGCTCTGGGTGAATGCTTTTGAGTCAAGAAATGAACACTGTCAGGAAAGGAACCTGATTCACATCTTCACTACAAACGAGTCTTCCCATCCTTCAACACAAAGTCCTCTCCGAGCAAAAGCTATTTGTAATTAACGGGAATGTGTGGAGAAGGTATTAGGAAAATAAAACACAGCCTAGACTAATTACCTTGCATCTCAGATAACAGGATGCCAAGGGCCTCTGATATGGGGTGGGAGGGAGAAAGGACCTAAAGGAATGAGGCGCCCATGAGGCATTGCCAAGCTCAGCAGTCCCGAGCAGGGAGCTGGAGTGTTGAAAGGAGCTGAGTCTAGGGGCACAAGGAGAAATGGCAGGCATGCACTCAGCCCCACGGACAGACTGACTAGACCAAGCAAGGGGCAGGGCCCAGCATCCTGGGAGGAGGAGGCCAAGCTTCTTCACAGAGGCACTTCCACATTGGAATCGGGTAGAGACGGACCTATGCAGACCCAGAGAGAAGATGTGAGCCCACAGAACCTCCTTTGGGCCCCTGGTATCTGTGTTGAGCAAGCTGCCCCTGTAGTGAGTAGTACTGAGCTGCCAGGACCAGAAGAAAAGCCAAGCTCAGCCTAGGAGTGCAAGGGCTGGTGGCTGGACTCCCAGCCTGGCCGCAGGCCCCTCCCAAAGCCGCTCTGTGCTCTGTACCTCCTCACATTTCTGAGGGACTCTGCCCTTTCATGCTCCCTCTCCAAAACACCCTTCTCTTCATAACACCCTTTCCATCCATCTCCATCCCCTACTCGGGCTTCAGAAAACAACTCACCAAACCAGACAAGAAGCTGTGTTCCTTCAGGCTTCAACTGTGCCCCAGCCCTCTTGCCTGCCATGCACTAGACTGAAAGCTTTTCAAGAAAGGTCGATATTTTCACTTCTGCACTGGCCAAACACCTAGCGTATCACAAGTACTCAACTGAATAAGCATCTCAAATTGGATTCACCTTTGCAGCACAGACAAGCAGAGAGACACCCCGTATTTTTCATGACTCCCCTTTTTCAGTGCTCTGCCCTGCACAACATGTAGGAACCACTACAAGCTACACATGATGGCTGCCAGGCCACCTTCCCTTGGAATTGCCAATGCTTGAGGTGCCTAGTGTACCTGCCACATCACAATCCCTTGCCTGGCCTGGAAGGCCCTCTGTACATGGCCCATAGCCCAGAGGGCTCTTCCTCTGCAGGGAGGCTTCCTGGGGGGCTGCCACACTATCCTGCTTTGGAGGGTCCTCTGCTTTCTGTCTGGCAGATCTGCCTTCTCTGGACACTGATGAACCTGCCTTGTCTCCTACTGCAGTATTCAATTCTACTTCACCCCAGTTTACATTTGCTTGCTGACTTGTTGGTCCCTTGTCTCAGCACATTTTTCATTGCCTTTTCCTGTCTGGACAAGGTTCATAAATCCTGCAAGGCTCAAAGGTAAGTATGATGTTCTCTGTGAAGCATTCCTGAGTCCCGTAATGGAGACATGCTCCCTTTCACTGGTTTCCACGATACAGGAGCAGCTGACACACTGGCTCCCCATCAGTGTGACATTCCCTCCAGACTGAGCTCACATCTGGGTCAGATCTAGTTCAAGGGCTTCTTTTATTAAATGCCTGTCTTATCCCAAAAGGGTGAACACACATCATAGATGTTAACCAATGTGATCAACTTTGATGAACCAGGCAAAAGCAGGATTGCATTAGATTATAACCAACACTCCAATTGAAGTTACTTTGTAAAAAAGAAAACTACTCTAGAAAAATATACACTCCTGACCTCCTCATGCCTCTGAGACACTGCACATTATTACATTGTTTAAAATAAGAAACCAAAACATTTTAACTCAAAATCAGTCCCGTGGGAACACCTTTTCCCAGTATCTGGTCTGTCTCCAAGAACAACACCACAGAGCTGTACAAGGACCATCTCCTTTGTGCTGTGGGGTTCCCTGAGCCACCAAGGGAGACAGGCTCTCCATCGGAGGTCTGATACCCCAAAGTATGGATGTTCTCATCAAAGTGCATCCATACGACCATAAAATGGAAGAAGTAGGGCACTGTCTTTGAGGCTGTTCTAAAGCAGGAAAGCAATGAGGGAGAAAGAAGCAGTGTACCTGCTTCCTTCACTCCCTGCAGAGCAGCAAGAGATGACCCGGATGGCCTCACTAGCAGGACAGAAGTTACCACCTTTTCTCCAAATACTCTTCCTTCTTATCATAGCCCTTCCACTTGATGCTTTTCACCTCCAGCCATGTAGCCCTTCTGTTGGAGGGTAGACAGAGACCCTAAGTGTGCAGCTGCTACACCACAGTCCCCTGCATGACCAGCTCACTCACAGCTCACCTGGAGTGTTGGTTTGGGTGCTTAGTGCTCTGCTTTAAGCTCAAGCCCAGGTTGTGTCTTTCCTAACCAGCCCCTTTGTGTGCCGCTCCAGCACCAGGAGCAATGACGTGACAAGCAAGCCCCAGAAGGGAGTCTACAGACTGAGTGACTGGAGCTGCCAAGGCTTGAGGCAATTCATGCTCGGAGAGGAAAGAGATGAGAGCGCATTCTTGAGGCTGCTGTGGACTCTACTGTCACCAGCCAAAACCAAGTGATTCACCTAAACATCTGGACTGAGGTACAATTATAAACCATCTAATTCACTGTTTATAATCTACAATCATTTTTAGTAAATTTATCAAAATATACAACCTTGGCCAGGGGATTTAGTTCAGTGGTTCCAGCGCCTGCCCTGCAAGTGCAAGAGCCTGGGTTCAATCCCCAGTAACCACATACAACAAAGCCAGGTGTGAGACTCACACCCAGCAGCAATCAGTACCACATGCCATAGTGCTGGGGAGTGGTGTCTCAAGTCTGTAATCCCAGCATTCCAGAGGCAGAGGCAGGAGGATTGCTGTGATGTGAGTTTGAGGCTAAGCTCAGGGCCAGCCTGAACTACAAAGCAAGAACCTATCTCAAAAAAAAAAAAAAAAATGTACAGCCTTATTGGGCTAAGGATGTAGGTCAGTGGCATCATGCCCGCATGGCAAGCACAAGGTCCTAAGTTTGACCTAAGTATCACAAAAAAAAAAAAATTAATTAATTCTGGAACCAGGAATTTAACTCAATGGTTCCAGAGCCTGCCTCACAAGTACTAGGTCCTGAGTTTGATCTCCAGTACAAAAAAAAAGAAAATGTACAACCCTCACTGATACTCAGTCTTAAAACACTTCCAATACCCCAAAGAGATGCCTCGCTGTACTTGTGATCAACCTCACTCCCACTCCTTGCCACTGCAACTGCCGGTCAGCTTCCTGGCTCTACGGATTTACCTATTACGCAACTTCCATAGAAAAGCAGCTGTTGTGGAGAAGAAGGAACCCTTCTCCACTGTTGGTGGGACTGCAGACTCATACAATCCCTGTGGAGATCAGTTTGGAAATTCCTCAAAAAGCTAGGATTGGTGGTCCCATTTGACCCGGCCATTGCCCTGCTAGGTATATACACACAAGAATTAAAAGACTCATATCACAGTGACATATGTGCACCCATGTTTATAGCAGCCCAGTTTGTGATTGCTACATCTTGGAAACAACCCAAGTGTCCATCAACTGGAGGCTGGATAAAAAAGCTGTGGTTCTTCTACAGAATGGAGTAATACTCTGCCATAAAAAATGATAATTTTGAATCATTTTATTTAAATGGACATACCTTGAGGGTATCCTCATAAGTGAAATAAATAGGGCACAGATAGGTACATATCGCATCTTTTCTCTGGTATGAGAAAATGAAGATGTAAATGAGTCCTAGAATTGTATGTTATATATTGTGAAATAGAAAATGCTCAATGTAAAATAGGGTGAAGGGGGAAAATGTTGAGATTGTAACAAAAAAGTAAGGAAACAAATTTTATGTATATGGAGGGGTGGTAGGGTGGGTAGGGCTATGGGAAAAAATGAGAATTAAGTTGTGTCTTATACTGGTACAAATCCCCATTATGGAGTGCAATCATGATGTGTATATGTAATACACCAATAAAGATTAAAATTAAAAAAGAAAAGAAAAGCAGCCGTATGTTCTGTGTGTTCTGCATCAGCCTTCATTCACTTCACATAGTGTTTCTGAGGTTCTGCTTTACTGCAGCACGAATCAGAGGTTCATTTGTTTCTATTGTTGAGTAAATTTTATTGCAAAAATGTGACATGTTTTGTTTGTCCAGCTGATGGTTACTGGATCCTCTCCATTCTTTTGACTTTTATGAATAATGCTGCTATGAACACAGATAGAGAAGTTTTTCTGTAAACATATAAGATGTAACTAAAATGTACAGTGAATATCTGAATTTTAAAATTTTCATTATAAAAGATATATGCTATTAATCACTTTCAAAATAGCAAAATAGCTCTCACTTTGAACACACTTATCCTACCATTCTTGCCATTTTCTAAAGAAGTTCTGGAAGTCCTCAGTTGTGAGTGTCTCTCTGAGTGTGATAAACACAGTGAATGCCACTCCAAGTACCAATCTAACAGAAAGGCAGGCTTGTAAAAACACTACAGTGTGTCTCTATCCACCTTATTCACTGGATCTGGCATCACATGACTTCTGATTCTTACTTGAATTCAAAATGACCACAAAAGGAAACAATTCTGAGCTGACTTCAGATATCAAGGCAGCCACAACCATGCAACCAAGGACACTCAGGAGAGAGGTGTTCAGAAGGTGGCAAGAACAATGCACTAAGTGTGTTTCAAGTAAAGGAGAGTGTTTTGAAGGAAATTAATGGTCATGAATCCTCTACTGTAATAATTTTTTTAAAAAAAACTTAACTATTCACATATTTTTAGATCATACCTGACATGCTATCATTTGTCTTGCATAGATAACTGGCAGTAAAATTGTTGTGTCATGTGGTTTATTTATGTTAAACTTTTAAGAAACTACCAGGCCGGGGATTTTAGATCAGTGGTTCCAGCGCCTGTCTCATGAATGTAAGTTTGATCCCTGGTACCAAAAAAGGAAAAGAAACCACCAGATTGTCAAGAAACTACTCATTCCCACCATCAGTGCAGGAAGGTTCCACCTTCTCAGCACCCTGGCCCTGTCCTCTGTCTTCTGATCACAGCCACCCTCGTGGGTGCAAACTGGAATCTTGGTGGTGCCATCTCCAGAAAGACTAATTATGCTGCACATCCTTCCAGTTGCTTATTAGCTACTTGTACCTCTTTTATGGTGAAACAGCTATTCAAATCTTTTGCCAATTTTTTAATTAGATTGTTTGTCTTCTTATTACTGAGTTTTGAAGTCCTTTATATGAGTACAAGCTCTTTATCAGATATATGATGTGCAAATATTTTCTTTCAGCCTGTGGGCTGTCTTTTCATTTGCTTAATGGTGTCTTTGGAAGCACAAATGGTTTTAATTTTGATGAAGTCCAATTTATCAAAGTTTTATTTTATGGATCCTGCTTTCTTCTGTCATATTAAAGAATTCTTTGTTTGACCCAAGGTCATGAATATTCTCTCCTATTTTCTTCTAAAAGTTTTTATACTTTTAGCTCTTGCAATCAGGTCTATGATTCTTTCTGAGTTAATCTATTCTATTTCACTTTACTCCCCAGTCACAGGATGCCTCCTCCCATCTTAGCTGCCTTTGTCAACAAATGCAAATGCCTTTCTCTTGTCCTCATCACTGCTGGCATTGTCTCCTGGAGAAATCTCCCCGTATCCCCAGGGCTGCACCAGCACATGTCACAGGACCCTGTGATGTGAGCTGTTTACAGTCTGTCTCACAGAACTTCCCATAGGGGCCCAGATCAAGGCTGCCACACCCTTGCACTTAGCACAGTGCCTAGCAAATGCCAGGGCCCATTCAAATAGGAACCACCTTAACTCATTTTAGAAAAGCACAAGATTCACTTTATAAAAATGGCCAAAGGCTATTCAGAGCTAAAACTGAGAGGACTTCAATGCTCAATAGCAAAGTAATGGATGGTCATGCAATTCTGAAATAGTATTTCTATGATGTATTTTTCTAAAATTAAATTTTTTTAAAGACTTTATAAAGGCATCAGGGAAAACTGCTATATGGTTACACAAAAGTAGCCTATGGTACTATATTCATATAGTATGATTTCAACTATTCAAATATGTATGTTTTTAAAAGAATGGATAAAACACTTTGCAGAAATGCCACAAAACATTCTAGCCATTGCTTCTGGGCCTCCTGAGATTTATTTACCATTCTTCTTTATGCTTCCCTATAAGGCTAAAAAACAAAAACAAAACAAAAAAAAATGACTATTTTGTAAAAGTAAAGTTTTTCTTAAATACCAAAAAATCTTAACTGTTTTTCAAAAAATCTATAATTCCAAAGGATAATTTCAATTTTGTGTTGATCTTGATAAGAAAAACTCAATTATGCTGGAACTCACTTACAGCAAAGCATATTAACCATTCATTATCTTATATCCTTCAGTCATATATTGAACAAAGGAAAATTTCAGATTAAGTCAGGTTCTTTGTGCTATTTTAAAAAGTATGCCATAAAAGGGTTCAAAAGAACCATGTATATCATTAATGGCTATACATGGATAGCATGAATGGATAAAGAAAATCAGAAATTTATAAAATAAATTTATAAAATAGAGTATTACTCTGCCATAAAGAAGGATACATTTGAATCATTAAAAGGAAGATGAATGCACCAGGAAATAAATCAGACATACACGCTAAAATGCCACATAAGTATATATAAAAAACCCAAACTATAAATAAGGACCAAAATAAAACATAGGTAATACAAGGGAGAGAGACAGATTTTTTGCAAATGGGAAGGGGATCAAGAGACGTGGAGAAGGGAAGGAAATCTTTTTAAAAATCAGACATGTTATTTACATATACTAATTCCCCACAAGGACTGTAATCATCATGTACTGAAAACATGGACTAATAAAGCAATTAAAATTGGAGTAAAAAACAGACACATGCATTGCTAGAAAACACTACCTGGGCAGAGAAGTGCTGATCTGCAGTCTGGGCAAAGCCGGAATGACCTCCACAGTGGAGCCACTGGTTTTGACTCCCAGAAGATTATCCAGCAAACAGTCACTGAAGACACCAAAGACTGTGGTACGGTAACCTGGAACACAGGGCAAAAACTGCTTGCAAGGCTTTGTATTGCACACCGTGGCCAAAGGAGCAACAGAGAGTGGGTTTCCTTTCCAGAAGACTTGGCCCTACCCCTAGCTCTGCCACACTTCTCCCGGCTCTACCACAAGACCCTCAGTGTCCTCATGCATAATGGAGCCCATCATGGCACCTCTGAACTAGTTCACGGCATCTAAATGCTGGGGATCTGAGAAGATGCCTGCACACTATAAATCTATACAATTTAGTGATGAGTATTTTATCCCTTTACTAATTTGATTTTCAGATTTATCCATCTCTAAAATGAGAATGACAGTTAATATTCCTTTCCAGGACATAATGTAACTTAATGGGTGTTTGTAAAATACTTCAAAATCTTCTGTAGAGAGATGGAAGTTCAAGAGCCACTTGTTGTTATTACAGCTGCTACATGATATGGCAAATCTGAGGTATCTATATAAGTACCATAAGATTAGCAAATATTCCACGTTTTTAAAAGTCTATTGATTAAACACTGTAAATTGTTTAAAGAAAGCTTTAAAATGGCTTTTGAAATTTCAAGAGATAATTATTACAGACAACATTTACTGTATAACAAAATTAAACAATACCCAACAGCTAGATGCATAGAGTGACAACTTTTCTGCATTCCTCTTGATTGTTCCATCCTAAATCAAGGAGAAAGTTCCCTCCTCCCTGGTGAGTCACGCCCTCCTTCTCTTCCCCTCTCGGTCCTGGGCTTGAGGCTGTCCTCTGTTCTCTGGCCTCTGGTTCACAGCACCCATATTCCCTCCATTCTACAGCGAGTTTTCAGAAGGGCTTCTTTTCCTGAAAACATTTACTTCCCAGAGAGCCTCCTCTGCCACTAACCCACCTATACTTTTCTCCTGTGGAACTTAATATAGTGTGGTTATATCATCAGTGATGTTTCCTTTTCCAAGCAGTTGCTTAAAACAAGTGCACCTAATCCTGGAGTCTGACAACTAACAGTTGGTGCTGACTTTGAGGACGTCCGATAACACAGCAAGCCCTTTCAGCTTCATCTGTGAGGTACACTAGGCTCGAACATCCCCAGCCAGCACTGAAGGTGGACAGCCCAACCACTTCTCAGTGACATGCCAGCGTCCAGGTCCAGCATTCCCACTCTCTGTCTCTTCCACTCTACTGCTGTCACAGCTCCATCCCTGCTTTTGTCAGTGCCACTGGACCACCTGACCCCGGCAGCCTGCAGGGCTGTCCATCCAGCTCGACTTGCCCCATTCCAACACTACAGCAACTGCCCACCTTCCCTTCAGCCTGGTCACTACTGCTCTCTGCCTGACTTCTACTCAACCACCGCAAGCTCAAAATGTGTGCACGAAGCTGTCTCCTACCTCCAGTCTTTGGCCACATTGTTCTCCCTTCCTGGAAGCACTGTTTTTGTGGTGCTGGGAAATAAACTCATGGCCTTCACACCAATCTATATTCCCCAACCAGTTTTGTTTTGTTTTGTTTTGTTTTGGGGGATTTTTTTGTTGTTTGAAACAGGCTTTTGCTAAGTTGCCAGCTGGGCTCAAACTTGACAATACTCCTGCCTTAGGCTCCCAGAATGCGGGGATTACAGGCATGAATCACCTCAACACCTCTCCATACCATTTCCTGCCCTTTTCCCCATAGCTCATCCCTTTCATTAGGATAATTCCCAGCAGGCTTTCAAAACTCAAGAACTCTGACATGCCTTTGGCCATCCCCTTCATTCTAGTTCTCTTGCTCCCTTGCTAGATTCCATCTCCACTGTGCTCAGTCCAACTCCTCTGCCTCTGGAAAATACTATAAAGGGCCCCAGGGATAGGAGTTTGGTGAGGTAATGACTAGATCCAGATGCAAAATGTCCAGAACCAGTACGGAGTGCAGTCTGCATGAACACACAACTCTCCAACATAGTAGGAAAATAGTCTATCACAGCAAGGGGAAATCACAGCTTTGGAGTAGGCCTAAGTATACTGAGAGAAGCCGAGCAGTGTCTGAAGACATCCTGGGAAAGGACTGGCAGAGCCGGGAGAGGAACATATGAGGTTAGAGCCCAGGACATACACCAGCCACAGCAGGAATATGGGCTTTGTATCCCCTTCAAACATCACTCACACAAAACCAGTTTTTTCTAGGTCATATCACCTCAAAATGAGATCTTTCACTATCTTAGGTGTATTTTCCTTTCTTTTTTTCTTTCTTCTTTTCTTTCCTTTCCTTCTTTCTTTCTTTTTCTTTGTGATACTGAGCAGGGAAAGAAATGTCTCACACCTGCTAGGCAAGGACTCTAGCACTGAGCCATACCTCCCACCCAATTTTCTTCATTTCTTTTTTTTTTTTTTTTTTTTTTTTTAGGTTTTTGGAGACAGGGTCTCGCTTTGTGGTTCAGGCTGGCCCTGAGCTCAGCCTCAAACTCTCATCACAATCCTCCTGCCTCTGCCTCCCGAGTGCTGGGATCACAGGCGTGAGCCACCACGCCCGGCACTGTGGCATGTGGTACTGGTTGCTGCTGGGTGTGGGTCCCCACACCCAGTATTGTTATGTGGTTACCGGGGAATCGAACCCGGGTCCTTGCGCTTGCGAGACAGGCGCCGGAACCACTGAGCTAACTCCCCGGCCCCCTTTCTTCATTTCTTTTAATTGGTTAGAACTAGACAGACAAGCTCAGCTTTAGGCTTTAATGAGGCAATACCAGAGTTCAGCAGCCCTCTGTGAGCAGACACCATAAAGGCAAGCTTCTTACCATTCACAGTGATGGTTCCTGTGGTCTGAGGGACCCCAACAAGTGTCACTGGGTACAGACCAGATTCTGCTGGTAGAGAAAGCGCCGCGGGGAGAGCCTCAAACTCCACTCCACTGGTGAGGAGCCCCTAGAGCAAGCACAGAGGAACTGTGAATAGGCTCAGTCCTACCCCATCTAGATTGCCAGCTCCGACCGGAGACACCCACCACAGTCGTGCCTGAAACTGTAGGAAGAAACAGACTAAAGTCTTTTACAAAAACCCACAGGGGACTTTAGGGATGGATGAAACAGTCAAGATAGGACAACACTGTGGGCACTCAGTGAGAGACAATTTCACCTGATGTTTTGCTGTGTGATATTTGCTTCATTATGTTAATGTTGTTTTACCAAATGGACATGTGAAACAAAGAAAAATATTTTATTTATGAACATAAAAAAACCTCAAAATATGAAACTATATCACCAGCTATTATTCTTCCCAAGTATCTATAAATTATAGATTCATTTCAGTATGTATCAGGCACTAAGCTTGCCAGCGAAGAAGACAGATTTCCTGCCCATGATAGCAATAATGAAGAGGTATCCACTCCCAGCGCTTCCCAACATTTTAGCTAAGGTCCTACCCAGTACAACAGGCCAAGAAAAAAAAGACATACAATTGATTATTCATTATATAAGTAAATGCAGCTATGAATATAGAAAACCTGTGGAATCTACCTTGAAAGCTGAATTACATTTAGCACAGTGATAAAGTAAAAAAAAAGCAGAGAGATGTCTATAGTCTGGCAATGAGCAACTGGAAAATAAAAAAAATAAAATTTTTTTTAAATACCATTAATGGGCCAGGGATTTAGCTCAGTGGTTCTGGCATCTGTATGGCAAGTGCAGGGTCCTGAGTTCAGTCCCCGGTAACCACATACCAAAATGCCAGGCATGGTGACTCAGATCTGTAAGTACAACACTGATAACCACACACCACAATGGCAGGCCTGGTGTCTCACACCTGTAATCCCAGACTTGGGAGGCAGAGGCAGAAGGACTGCTGTGAGTTC
>PVIR01035425.1:0-16482 GCA_004026965.1 Petromus typicus | reverse complement strand
GCAATCCTCCTGCCTCTGCCTCCCGAGTGCTGGGATTACAGGCGTGAGCCACCACGCCCGGCACTGTGGTATGTGATACTGGTTGCTGCTGGGCGTGAGTCTCCACACCCAGTATTGTATGTGGATACTGGGGAATCGAACCCGGGCCCTTGCGCTTGCAAGACAGGCGCCGGAACCGCTGAGCTAACTCCCCAGCCCTGCTCTTGAATTCTGCATCGGGCAGCTAACAGCTTCAGCCTTCTCCAGATGAACACCACCATGGCCGTTTCCCCCAAAATTGGGGGATGAATTAAGTTCGTGACCCAAATTGACCACTGTAGCTGCTGTGCGTGAATTTCCCTCCATTAAACAGTCACTATTAATTCTACATATGTTTATTAGGCTTCTATTATGTATGAAGCATCGTGCTTCAAGGAACTATCTAGGAAATAATTATGCAGTAATTCCATACTTTTTCTTGGTATAATCAGTCATGATCAGTGGATCTTGGTCTAGAGGGTTTAGACTTTCCTATAACTGCTCTGAAGCAGGCGGATTGGCAGAGGTGGCACATTGTTACCCTCAGTTCAATGTCAGGTGACAGGGAGAGGAGGATTTTTTTGTTGATTTTGGGGTCAAAAACTATATACAACTGATAGACTAGTTTTTCATCTAGTTCCTAAAATAATAGTGATCCTAGAGGTAGACTCTCAAAACTATTTGAAATAACAGAAATAAAGTACTCATATATCCCTAAGCCAAGATGATGACTTAGTCATTCCTAATTTATATTTGTTTGTTACAACATTCATTCAAAATGTCATTCATTTAGATTTACTGCGCTGTTAGGTTGTGCCAGCTATTACTGTGGGAGTGAAATTAAAGTTGTGAACAAAAATTGTGAACAAAAGTCCCTCTTGTATTTTACATTCTAATGTGAGAAGGAAAAGTAACTTGTAGAAGTATTAACACATGGTGATTTATGTCTTGGCTGTTCACAGTTGATCACTCTGTTGTATACAACAAGAATACTTGAGGTTCATAGATCTTAAATTTATTATAATTTAGGTATATTTGACAAAAAGCAAAATATATAGTTTTATTAATTACTATTATTAATGTTTATTGTGTTTTCTAATTTTGTCTATGATTACAGATAAGTCAAAGAAGAAAATATAAATTTCCCTGATACTTAGACAGACATACACCATGTAATAAAAGTTACTGATTGTTCGTTCTCATTTGTTCTGTGTCTCCTGGAGGGTAAACCTAGACACAGTTCTGGTGAATCTTTTAGAGCTCTCAGTGGTAACAAATAGCTTGCTGTGGCACAAGTGCCATAGGTTTGCCACTGTGATCCAAGAGCCTCCTAAGTGCCCTTCCACTAAACTACATCCCCAGTTCGATTTTGTATTTTGAGACAAGATCTTGCTCAGTTGCCTAAATTTTATGATCTTCCTGTCTAACCCTGTGAAGTAACTGAGATTACAAGTGTGTACTATCATATTCAGCTCTTAGTTTCTCATCACAACTTAATATATAGAATGTCTGCTGAATATTTATGTTAATTTTTAAAGTAGTCTAGGTTGAAGTCTTTCTTTTTTTAATTTATTGGTACATTTTAGGTATATATTATGATCACATTCATCATTGAGAATTTGTACCTGTACTTGATAATATTTTCATTCTTATTTTTTCCATTCCCCTGCCCTTCCTTCAGCCCATCCACCCACTTACATACATGAGTTTTGTTTCCAAGTTTTCAGTTTTTATCATCAAATTTTTTTCTTCCCCTTCTTTACTTTCCCCAAGCTCTCCTCCCTTTCCACACAATACCTGTCATATATTTTGGATCTCATTTACATCTTTAGTTTCTCATACCAGAGAAATGATGCAGTATTTACACATCTGTGTCCTATTTATTTCACTTATGAGTATGTCCTCAGGGTACATCCATTTAAGTATAAATGTCTCTAATTTATCATTCCTTATGGCCTAGTCATAGTCCATTTTATTTAATTTAAAAAAAAAAAAGCACATCTTTATCCAGTATCCGTGAGAAGATGTGGTTGATTTCTTGATAGTCATCATTCTTTCTGCAGTGAAGTAGAATCTCAAGATTGTTTTCATCTGCACCCCTTGAGTGACCAGTGATGTTGAACATCTTTTTCATGTTTGTTTGCTGCTTCTACTTTATAGGAAAAGTATCTGTTCCTTTCAGATGCCCATTTTTGAACTGGATCTTTAAATTTGAGGGGTCTGATTTTTTTAAAGAACTTTAAAAAGATGGTCATCCTTGTCTGAAGAACAGCTGGTAAAACTTTTTACCTACATTGTAGGTTGTCTTTTCGCTCTGTTGGTGGTTTCTCTTGATCTTCAGAAGCTTTTTAATAAGATCAGATCTGAGTTGTTAATTTTTTTTGTGCTAGTTCCCATACTCCTAAGGTTTTGTTCATAAAATCTTTCCTACTCTAATGTCTTCAAGCATTCTACCTAACCTATCTTCTAGCAGGTTTAGTGTTTCTGTTTTAGTATTTAGGTATTTATCCCACTTTGATTTCAGTTTAGGGGATAACTTAAGATGTAGATCTAGCTTTGGCAGGTTAAAGCTCAGTTTTTCCAGTGCCATTTATTAAAGAGGCTACTTTTCCTTCAGTGAGGGTGGTTGGTTCCTTTGTCAAAGATGAGGTGGCTTAGTATGTCTGGAGTTGTTTCTGCATCTTTTAATTTGTTCCATTGGTCCTCGGATCTGTTTCTTTGTCCAGCCCTCTTTTGTTAAGTGAAGTTTCTATATGGTAAAATTGTGCCTCCTCATGACTCAGAATATTTATGAGCTGAATTTGCTTGCATTGGGATTATCCCCCTCATGTCTTATAAACTAATAATTGTTTATAAGTGTAGTTTTTAGTGTTAAGAAAATTTTATTTCTTCATAACAGTAATTGATTTTACACTTTGAAGGGGAGCAAAAGACAATGATACAGTTTTTACAAACTGCTGAAAAGGATGTAGTCTGCATCATTCCCTTATCAAAGATAAAAATGTAAAGAAATAATGAGCAGTTCAGAAGGAATAAGATGTGACATTGTTTTTCTTTTGTTGTCTGCACTGTATTTATATACCTTAATAGAGTGTATAGCGTATTTACACTAGTACTGTCATGTGTATGAGAGATTTGTAGTTTGTGATATGAACCACAAAGATAAATGTAAGCCTCACTGACCAATCACATGTTGAAATCCTAATCCTTTATGCCATACAGGGCCATCAATGAAATATTTAAAATTAAAATGAGCTCATAAGAGTGGGCCCTAATCCAATAAAACTAGTGTCCGTACGAAAGTAAAACTAGTACACAGACACAGAAACAATGATATGAGGACACAGGAAAATTGACCATTTATAAACCAAGTTGAGAGGCCTCATAAGAAACTAGCGCTGCCAGTGCTTTGATCTTGAAATTCTGTATTCTAGCCAAAACACACTTGTTTTTGTCTTATTTTTGCACATTTGTTGAACTTTATTTTACCCTCAGGGTTTTCCAGCAGCACGCAATATATATTTTCTTTGATAGTCACAGAAACTTTTCTAAAGATTCTCTTAATTCTTTTATTTCATAGTTGCTGAGTGAAAATTACTGAACTTCGTTTGAATGTTTCTTTTTGTTTTCGAAACTAAGATGATATTTGAAACTTAGACCAGTTGGATTATATTATAACATTAAACATGTTTTGGACTTTTTGTCATTACCATCGCCTCCTGAATCCTCGGCAGCTAATTTTAAAAAGAGAGAGAGAGAGAGAGAGAGAGAGAGAGAAGTAGTATTATTAGGAATCAGTGTAAAAATGGTGTTTTTATTTAAATACTTTCAGTGTCACCTTTTATCCTGATTACTAAATTAACCTGTTAAGTGTTTGACCATTCAAAAGCAAGTTTTTATTCACAATTTTTGACTTTTAAAAATATAATGTTATATGGTTAGAAAATTAACAACTCAGTGTCTCACTGAGACAGTACAACCTGGGAATTTTAGCTGCATACACAAAGCTTGATGCCTGAAAATACAATATGGGGTTGGTTCTTAGTTCACAGAGAATTCTTTATGTTTTCAGGAAAAATTCAGAAGTAAATTTTTTATGCAAATAAAGAGTAGAAGATCTCTATTCATTATACTGGAAAATTAAAATGTCAGGAGCCACTTAAAGGACTAAAAGTATTTTCATTGTAAGTTGGTGGTAAAGGTCAACTTTCGTAGTATTGTATTAGTAGAACCTGTGCTTCTCACATGTGCAGTAAGAAGCACTTGAAGACATATATATCAGATCTTACACTTTCCTATATGAATACCTGTACTGACTTTGGGAGACCGAAATTCTTAGGTAGGCCTCAGACAGTGTGCTGGCGGCTGCCTACCCTACTAGCTTCCTTTGGTCCCCCCACCCACCATCTCTCTAGACTCTAGTTACATCAGTTTTTAAATCCTTCAACTGCACCAAATTTGTTCCCATTTCACCATCCTTTTAGCATATTCTAGTTTTCCCTTCCTCCATCCCTGCTGCTTTTGTGTGAGTCACAGCTCACTGTCTTGAGACCATAGCACAGACATTTCTCAGGAAAGCTCCTCACGTGCCTCACATACACGCCAGGCTTTGCTCTGTTACAGATCATCAGTTATGCCTCGACTGCTTCAAATCTAGCTCCTGTTCCTATGGCAGACTCTTGCAGGTGAGGTTGCACTCTTCCCCCAGGGCTTGTCCAACATAGGGCATTTTACAGAACTTCTCCCCATTGGAAAACAACAGTAAATGGGTATCCAAGAGTCTGAAACTGCTGCTTTTATTCTACTGAAAGATATCCTTAACTTTGTTAAGGAAAGTGCTCTTAATTCCTTTGATTTGAAAGCCACCAAACACTATAGAACCACCTAAAAGAAATGTATCTTCTTTGAAGGCCTTTCCACACAGAGATGATTTCTTTGTCAGGGATTCCTTACACAACTTTTAGAGAGCTAAACTTTGAAGAAAAGATGAGCATTCCACCTTCAAGATCAGTTTGAGTCATTTAATGAGCACATAGTTCTTCAGGAGGCATTTTAACCGGCTCCTGAAAACTTTAAACCTGATGATGACTGGAGGACAAATTTCAGGTCAGGAAATAGTACCATCTGGAGACATTTGGGAGACAAGCAAAATCTTGGACTATCTCTCGTCACCCCACTTAGCAAAACAGCTTTACTGTAGTGCTTCCTTAAGCCGGAGAACTTAAGAACTTCTTATGATAGAGAGATTATTAAGCTAGAGAGGTTAAACAGATTGTCCAGAATCTTACAGCTAACACCAAATGTCAGGCTAAAGCTGTATTCTCATGTATTCTTGATCCCATAGATTGGAAGATTTCATAACCCTGAAACCTCTGATTGAGTTTCTTTTTTTTTTTTTAGTTGTTTTGAGACAGGCTCGTGCTTTGTAGTTCATGCTGGTCCTGAATTCAGCCTCAAACTCAGCAATCCTCCTGCCTCTGCCTCCCGAGTGCTGGGATTACAGGTGTGAGCCACCATGCCTAGCACCGTGCTATGTGATACTGACTGCTGGTGGGTGTGAGTCTCCACAATACTACAGAATTTTACCTTTACCACCATAGTTGTATGTGGTTACTGGGGATCGAATCCAGGACCTTGTGCTTGCAAAGCAGGTGCTGGAACCATTGAGCTAAATCCCCAGCCCAGCTTTCCATAATCAACAGTCTGCACCAGGAAAGGAAGTTTCCTGTTGGCATTTTTTTATGCTTTTGTCATGCAAAATTCAGTCATTTCTACTTCTGGTTACTTTCCGCAGAGTAAAGCAGATTCCACCTAACCTTTTCCATTCATGTTTCCTTCTTCCTGCTTTTTGACCTCCTCTTCCATCATCTTCACCTTCACATCATACTCGTCAGCCAGGGATTTCCATTCCACTCGGTTGTTCTGAAGACCATTCAGCATAGGTGTGATTTCTTTGTGAAAGCGTGAGAACTCCTAGAGAGAATTCAGGTCAGAAACTACTTAAATCACACAGGTGATATTCAGTATTTTTCATGTGCAGAAAAGGTGCTGTAAAGTATGACACGCTCAGCTCTGCAACAATAAGCAGAACTCAGTGCCTGTGCAGTTTGGGAAGTCCGAGTGCTGCCCCTCCTGCCTAATGCGGTCTGTTTCAGTGGCTCGTCTCTGAGGTCTCACACCTTGTGTTTTACCCAGAATGACATTAGATTAAGCCTCAAAGTGCTGTGGAAAAAAATGACACCTCTGATACTTTCCTAATGGTTACAGTTTGAAAGAAATGTAATCATAAATGATTGTATTGTTCATGTCTTGAAGGTCTTTGTCCCAGTGCAGCAGGATTGGGTGGCAAAGGGGATGCGGTCATGAGAGCTCTGACCTCATGAATGGATTAATCCATTTATGAATTTGTGACTTAATGGGTTGTTGGAAAGTGCTGGAAACCTTAGGATTAGGAGTCTAGTTGGAGGAGGTCAGTCGTAGGGCTGTGCCCTTAAGGGCGCATTTCATCCAAGCCCCTTGCTCTCTGATTCCTGGCCATCATGAAATGAGAAGTTCTGCTCTATCAGTGGGCTCCTTGCCATAATGTTTGCTTTGCTACAGTCCAGAAACAATGGAGCCAAGTGGCATGGACTGAAACCAAGAGCCAAAACAAGTTTATTTTCCCAGGTGTTTTGTCATAGCAGTAGACATCTTACCTTATATACAAAAGTGCAAACAAAATCAATAAATCCAACTTGAAGTTTAGGTAGTTCATCTTTTTTGTTTCTGTCCATCATAGGCTAGACCAAGAAAGAAAGCATCATAAGATGTTTTTCCAAGATTAAGTAAACAAAATATACTGATTTATATTGATAATTTTTAGTAAGTACTGCCTTCTATATTAAGGTCTTACAATGGGTTGTTGCTGTAATACTGTTCTCTCCAGATCTCCTTGTTCCCAAAATTCATTTGCAACCAGAAGTGCTACCTGCAAAGAAGAAACACTTGGTTCATTAGAGAACTTGCATTTTCTTAGTAGGAGTGACACTGAAGGAAACAGTTTACAGTCAATTCAATGCATGAATCAGACCATAAGATCTTAAGGTTTAAGATAGACTGAAATGGGAAAGGGGGACTGTTTCTTTTGCTTCAGTGTTCTAATTCCAGGATTGTCCATCTGCTATTTGTATTGCTGCCAGTTTTTAGCCATAAAGAGGGGGAATGGAAGGATGCTTAGTGCTTCAAGCACCAACCCTTCCCAAGTCCTCCTTTGTGCTGCACATCTATGCTGCACATAGATTGTCATATATCTTTACTTGTTTATAGTGTGGAGATATTCAAGGTTAATTTCAATTATATAAAAAATTTACATTAGTGCCTTACATTGACATGAACCAGATTTTGCAAGAAGGGTGAAGTGTAACTACCCTCTTCCTTCCAAATGCTCATAGGCTAATGAAGACAGACGTAAGCCAATGCATTAAGTAATAGGCTGAGGGGAGGGAAGGAAAGGTAAGTTTCATGAATAACAGAGGATGCATTTATGCTGTATTATCAAGAGCCACTAGCAGTTTGCCAGCTAAAGAGGAGAGGCAGACTCTGCGGGGCTAAATGGAACGTCCAGAGCTTGTGTGAACAGGGCTGGGGTGCAAGGCGCCAGCGTGGGGAAGAGTGATGGGAAGGTCCCTGGGAGTGTGAGGTATGGACAGGTGGTGCTAGGGTCTGTAAGCTGTGCCGGGAAGTTTGAACCTGGTTGCCCAGTCCAAAGGTTTTATTCCTAGAGCACTAGGGTTCTTCTCAAGTGCACCAGGAACCAGGTGGATGGAGGCCAAATGAGAGTAAAGCTAAAGCACCTTTTCTTTTTCTGTCTTCCATTAAGTTACTTTTATACAACTTTTGTGGGGGAAAATGGACTCTTTTTCTTTAAAAAGGTTGGAAACATCTGGCATTGGAGAATTTGGAAGGCTCATAAGTCATGGTGTGACAGAGCAGAATTCGGCCAATAATCCCAGCAGCAGGTGGAGACTGGGGAGACTGAGAGGCTGCAAAGCAGAGAGCAAGTTCTGATCAGAGCCTAGAGAAAAGTCTTGACCAAGTCTGTGACTTTGAAACTGAAGAGATAAGCTCAGGTGAGACCCCAGGTTTCCTGCTTAGTTGAAGGCAAAGATAAGGACTCAGGAAGAAGACCGGACATGGCAAGCAGTGTAAGCATTTGGTTTTGGACCTGATGGTGATGGATTTCAGGACATGCTCCACCCAAATATTTTAAACTGAGGAACTCTAGAAACAGAAAGATGACTCCACCTTTCCCCAACTGTTTCCTTGTGAAGCAAGTCACAGGACCCAGAAAGGATTGTTTGACCTTCCCCTGAAGCCAATTAAAAGGGCCTCATCCAAGAGGTGCCCCCTTATATTGCAGGAAAGAAGCCAAATAGAGATGCCAAAATGTGATATGAGAAATAGACTCTGCTAAGTTTATTACCATTCGTCGCAACTCTTTGTCCAATTCTGTTTCTCTAGGACTGTCTACTTCATGACAGTCCTAGAGAAATATACTGGGAAAATATACAAATATACAAGTTTAAATGCTTCTTATGGCTTTCGTTTCCTTGTGAGGGCTTGTGTGTCACAACTGAATGCACTGGTGTGCTTTGCTTCTGTTAGTTTGTCTTTTGTTGAAAGGGGCCAGAGCCATGAGCTCAGGATGGCCGGGAGAAAGGCATTTTTCCTCCACTGCAATGGGCTCCATTTATTTTATCTTTATAGACACAATCCAGGTTTACAATTAAACACAGGTAATTTTAGCCTGTCCTCTGCTTAAGGTTTTCCTTTCAAATTTTAGAATGAAAAATAGAAGCTTCTTTTTTCCCATTAGTAAGAAGATGTGGTCACACATTGCCTCAGACCTGTGATCCCCACGGTGACAGGGACAACCTTGACCTGAACCTCAGAGAGTGCTTTGTGGTAACTGACAGAACTGAAGAAGAGACTTTCTGCTGTAGCACATTTGTTAAAACACTCGTACATTCTCTGAATAATTTTGCATGCATTTGTGCAGCTTATTCGTGGTAAAGGACTCTTTCAAGAGAGTTGGTTTTTTGTCCTCTTCCTCCTCCTCTCCTTCTTTTCTTCCTTCCTTTCTTTTCATTACTGGAATTGAATCCAGAGTCTTTGCACTGAGCTACATCCCTTCTCTCTTCTGGAGACAGGATCTTGCTAAATCGCCAAGTTGCCCTGGCTGGTCTTAAACTTTCAGTCCTCCTGCCTTAGCTACCCAGAGTTCTGGAATTAGAGGCATGTGTCATGAATAAGCATTTTATTTACAGTTTCTTCTATTTTGCCTTATTCTAGGGCCTGTTGAAGTGACCTATTGTCTCACTGACATTTATGATTTTTCAAAATAGTGTTTGAGGTCACCATAGATTGTCACATGGACTTTTATGTGGGATTCAGAAACCACCTGAGTGTGGCAAAAAAGAAAATGCAACTGGACTTGCCTGACTTTGTACCTCCCAGGGTTTGGTTATAGCGGATAGGTCACATGCAGTCATCATCATTGCCCTTAGGAAGGAAAGAAAAATTGTTAAAATAGAATAACAAAGGTGTTGTTTTTGACAAAACAATTTGGGCAACTCACATGATAACCTCTTTTTTGGTTGGATCCGTGGTTACATATTTGATGGCCTCCTCTTCAGTTTGCATTTGCTCACAGGCATCAACAATTTTTTGGAACATGGTTCTCTTCCTAGAAAAGATACAGTTGTGCTACAGTTTTCTCATATAAAAGCAGAGGAAAAATAAGTATGTACTTCACACATTTCGTGTTCCCACTTTGCTTTGGGACCCTCACAACAGCCATCGAGGCTGGGCAATAAGGGGACAGCCAGTGACGAACTTTAGCTTGCAAAAGGCTTGAGGTAGAAAAAGCACAAACCATAAAGAGACAACCAAAAAAGTTTTAATATATTAAAACTAAAAGTTACAAATAAGAAAGGAGACCATAATCTAAACATAAAGGTCACAGACTGGAAATATCCCAGCTTATATAACCAACAAAAATTTAGAGCCCAAAATCTATGGATGCTTGGTCTCACTGATAATAAGAGATATGAATTAGAACAATAAGATACCATCTCACAGTCAATGAGTTAGCAAAATAAACTTAAAATGTGCAGGTATTACAGATGTAGGAGTGCAAGAATTTTGTTCACTTCTGGTAGGAATGTAAGTTGTTACAACTATAGAAGGGTACGATTTTGCAAAGTGGTACAGTGTTGAACAAATGCAGATCCCACAGCATTTCTGTCTGCATTTGTGTATCTTAGTGAAACTCTTGTATGCACAAGCATATATGATTAAGAACTAGAAACAAACTAAACTTCCACACCTAGAGGAACCGGGAAGTTAATTATGACATATTTAACAGCTATGTATATGAAACTCAGGAATACATTTGAACAGTCTACATTTGAAACACATGAATTGACTTTTCACTTATTACCCAGGGTAAACCTTTAAAGTATAATGTTGCATGGAAAAAGCATATCTCAGAAAGGTAGGTTCAAACAGTATAGTATAATAAATGAAAGAATTTAGAACACTTAACAGTACCATATAAAAATATGAGTGGAAAAGATGAAGACACATCAGTATAAGATGGAGATATCTTTGGGAGAAGGGAAAGATATTCCATGGTGAGTAGGAATAGAGTACCTTAGTCTCATTAATCACTTTTTTTCCTCTTAAAAAATGAGAGCAGAGGCAAACATAGCAAAATGAACATTGTTTGAGCCTGGGCTGTGGATACTTGTCTTCATATCTGGACTATTTAATAGCTATTTTTGAAGAAGGATCAGAAGGTCATAATTTGACAGTGCTCAAGTTACTGAATATTTGAATCTTATTAAGTTCTAATCATTCAAGAAATTTTATATTTCATATATAAGAAAATTGATGAAGTTGGCCTCCTTGGTAATATCTTAAGCAGGCAGGCCCATAACTTCATTTTGTAAGTTTGACCTATGTGTCTCAGAATCGCCAAGATCACTCAGCTTCTAGGCCCTGGCAGGATCGAATTTCTGAGCATGAAACACTACATATCACGTTCTGGACCTGGGTGACTCACTGAAAGAGAAAGCCACCATAGGGAGTTCTTGACATCACTCTTCTGACAGTGCATGAGTGAATTTCTCAGTTCAAACTTCTGATAACAAGCTATGCAATATGAGGGTCTGAAATTTTTAAATATGATTCCTGATGTCTAGTGAACTCACTGCCAGGCTTCTACCTTGAGTTCACTCTCACTGATATTCCAAATGGAAAACAGACTGTGTGCATGCGTGTGAATAAAGCCTTTTAACCTTACTGCAGCAGGCAGTTTATGAGAGCAGAGCCACACACACGTGGGCCTTCTGTTGTACAGTTATGTACTTACTTGAAATACAAAGCCAAGTCAGTTGCTATTATTGCAACCTCAAATAGATGAATAACTGTTTCAAACTGCCGCTTATTTAGGTTCTGGAAGATGTTTAAACTCTGGAAGATAAAAATAAACCCACAATAAAATGCAATAATTAGTTTATCCTTGCTTCCAAAAACAAGCCAACGAAACTACACGTAAGGAGAACAAAATCTAGGCTTTACCACACTTCTTTGTTTTCAATTTATATGCCATTGATTCAGTAAACCCCTCTACTTAGAGCAAGATAATTTAAACTATAAAAATAGACAGTTAGCAAATGTTAAGGTAATCCGTTCCTAAGAGTAAGTAGCATGTTTTTGGAGTAAGTAGTAGTGTTTTCTACCAACACCATTAAAGGCACTAAAAATTTGTATAAATTGAGGCACTTAAAGAATTTCTGTGAAATTTCAAAATATTATGTTGAATTATCTATTAGATAAATTTAGATAATAACCAATCATTAAAACCATTGGTCTTTCAGAAGCTGGAAACTGTAACTTGTACTCACGTATGTGCAGAAAAAATAATGAAGCTCTTCCATGTTGCTCTTTAAACATTTTCTACAACAGTATTTCATAAAGGCTTAACTAGACCTTTCTTCAAAGAGTTTATTAATAATTATATTTTCCTTCCATATGTATCAGCTTCATTTCTTCGTGTTCTTGGAAACCAGAGTATAAAATTGGGTGAGGTTGTTAAAAGCCATGATATTCTAAGCAGACCATTTTAGTCATACAGGCCAAAGAACAGATGTAGTGAAATTGATAGTGCCAAAACAAGCAAAATCCCACTGAAGAAAGAGGAGATCGTTTTTTAACCTATGCAGACGTAGAAATAGCTCAATGGAGGAAAGAATACTGGACTAACTAGTTCTTCCTGCCTATGAGATTTAAGTGCTTTAGGAGAACTCTTAATGTCCTTACAACAAACCTCAGCACAGAGAGGTTAAATAACTTGCTTTGGCTAAGCAGCTCCAACAGGGCAGAGCCAGTGTCTCGGCAATTGCAGCTGCCTACAGTTGTGCTTTCCACACTCCGCTGCCTCTCAGCCAGGAGCCCAACCTCGCTTCCTGGTTTTGCCACTTGGTAGTTGTATAATCCCAGATACTGCCCTTCATATCTGATTTCGTTTTCACAAATGGGGTTTATAACAGTTTCTCTGCTTAGCTGCGTATCATGGTCAGTGCTTAATAAAGATGGATCTGTGAAACACTGACTCAAATTAAATTGCAAGTGGGAATGTACTTTAAAAATCCAAACTGCTGGGCCGGGGAGTTAGCTCAGTGGTTCCGGCGCCTGTCTTGCAAGCGCAAGGGCCCAGGTTCGATTCCCCGGTAACCACATAATAATACTGGGCATGGAGACCCACACCCAGCAGCAACCAGTACCACATACCACAGTGCCGGGCGTGGTGGCTCACGCCTGTAATCCCAGCACTCGGGAGGCAGAGGCAGGAGGATTGCTGTGATGTGAGTTTGAGGCTGAGCTCAGGGCCAGCCTGAACCACAAAGCGAGACCCTGTCTCAAAAAAAAAAAAAAAAATCCAAACTGCTATAAAGTTGAATTATTTCCCTGTCATCATTATAATTATATAAAGTACTGAAGCTACCATTAGGTTAGAACAGAACTGCAAACCCCAAAACCAAATAAATGCTCTTGGTTTCTGTTGGAGATTGAATAACTAGACAAGAACTTGTTTATATGCTGCATTATGTAAAATACAAATCTTATTTACATCATCTTTTTATGATATCTTTTAGGACAAGAAAAATGGTCTTCTATGAAGCATATGTAAATAAAAGGAAAGCTGTGAATTGCTTTACTAACATAATACATTAATGACAGCAGTTATAGTTATCCTTTAGATTAATTAAAGCTATGGCTATCAAACACTCCAAATTATAATAAAAAGCATAAATTGTCTGGATTAAAACCAGTTTGTTACTTGGGACAGTTCATAGCAATCCCATTAAGCACATCAATCCAGAATCTCTGAAATAAATGTTTGGGATCAAGTTATTTTCCTTTTGGTCTGTATTGGTCAGGAAGGGCAAAAGGGAATGGGCATTAGACATTTTTATCTCTTTAACCTACCCTGGCTTTACATTTGATCTTAGCCAAAGACCGAGTAATGATTGTCCTGGCTTGAGATCAGTGAGTCCCTTTGGACTCATAGTCATTGTTATGGGTTGTGTCTAGATGTCCCCCTTAAGACTCATGCAGAAGAGGTGAGGTTTTTTCCAGAGGTGGCTGGATCTAGAATGTGTGTTTGGCTTGGGGTGCAGTGCTAGGATTAAGGGTGGGTAATAATCAGTCCATTGATTGGTTTGGTAATACCCTAATCCTGGTAGCCAGGATACAATATAAGAGAGAGAAAGAGATTTGTCTTGTCTGTGGTATGCTTTGCTACCTTCTGCCCACCATGAAGTATTTCTCCTCTGTGATGCCTGTCTGCCATGCTATCCTGCCTTGGAGCCATCTGATTATGGACTAAAACCTCTACAAACTGTGAGCTAAATGAACCTCTCCCCATTTAACTTTGAGTGTCAGGGATTTTATCTCAGTAATAAGAAAAGTATGAGAATCATCTAGGGGCACATTTACACAAGTTAGTCACTGCCTTTATCTTCACTGAGATATATCACTATGCTCCGAAAATAATGTGTATCACAGGATTATTCAGCCACACATTTCACTGATTTATAACTTTTTCTACTTTTTGGTACTGGAGACTGAACTTTGCCTCACAGAGGCTAAGCAAATACTCTATCACTGAACTATATCCTTGACCTTTCAATAATATTTAAAACCATATAAAACTGATTTTTGTACTAAGAAAAATATTGGAATGGTAGCAGTTGGGAATGCATGAAAATGTTTTAAATTTTAGACAAATCAGTTGTTATAAAACATGAAATTATTTTTTAACTGGCACACAGCCTGATGAATACAAAAATCCATTAGGACAAAAACATTCTTGCCCCTACCAAATGTCATTTGTACAGAGTACATAGTCTACAACCATTGATCAAAGCAATCAATACTTATTATACAACAGTTACTCTAGGGTCTTGCTTTGTAGTTCAGGCTGGCCCTGTCAGCTTCAAACTCAGCAGTCTTCCTGCCTCTGCCTGCCAAGTGCTGGGATTACAGGCATGAGCGACCATACCCGGCATTGTGGTATATGGTTACCAGGGATCGAATCCGGGACCTTGCACTTGCAAGGCAGGCACTGGAACTGCTGAGCAAGAATTCTCCAGATGTACACCACACACAATCAGGAGAAGGCTGTCCCTCCCTCCAAAATCGTATGACACCACAAACAGTAGCACAAGGGGTTAAAGGTGGGGGTTGTGCTGACAGACATTTGTACTGACTCCCACTACTGAGCCTCTTGGGCCCAAGAAAATCACACAAGGAAGCAGACAGCGATGACCAGATCCCATGCTGAGAGCCTGAGGATCACAGGCTTTGCACAGTGTGAACTTCACCAACTACAAAACAATCAGAATCAGAGACGTGCCCCAGACAGACAACAAAGTGAAAGCCACCCATTTGCCCAGCTCAGTCCTGCCCTGACCCGGCTGTATTCCTTAGCAGTTGTCTAGCTCCGTCCAAGGCTGAGTAATTTACAAAAGTGTACTGTACATAACCATTTGCATAAAGACCACAAAACATGAAATGATCTATAGATTTGGAGCAATTCTGACCAGAATATCAATAAGTCTGAGTGTATGTGTTTTTAAATTCACAAATTGATTCTAAAATTCACATGGAAACGCAAAAGTTGAAATAAGAATAAATAAGGGAGGACCAGGGATTTAGCTCAGTGGTTCTGGCATTTGCCTATCAGGCACAAGGTTCTAAGTGAGATCTCTGGTAACCACATACCACAAATGCTGGGTGTGGTGACTCACACCTGTAATCCCAGGATTTGAGAGGCAGAGGCAGGAGGATTGCTGAGTTCAAGGCTAGCCTGGGCTACAAAGCGAGACTCTGTCTCAAAAATAAATAAGTAATAAGTGAGTAAGAATGCAAGTACATAAGTAAATGGGATATTAAAAAGCAAAGTAAATTTTATATGATAACAAATACCTAATAAAACAGGTGAAAATGAGGGGAAAGTATAAATATCCTAATTT
Source organism: Petromus typicus (assembly GCA_004026965.1). NCBI lineage: Eukaryota > Metazoa > Chordata > Mammalia > Rodentia > Petromuridae > Petromus > Petromus typicus. Next base: position 883 of record PVIR01035425.1, on the reverse strand, counting down.
CTTTGTGTCATTGCAGGGAGTTAAAAAACAACATAAAGTTAAAACTATAGTTTAAAAATAAATGCTTACATGCTATAGATTTTCACAAATCTAGTGTTCATAGTCATTTGTGAGGAGTCTTTAAGAATTAATCTTATGGGCCGGGGATTTAGCTCAATGGTTCCAGTGCCTGTCTTGCAAGCACAAGGGCCCAGGTTCGATCCCCAGTAACCACATACAATACTGGGCTTGGAGTTTGAGCTGAGCTCAAGGCCAGCCTGAACTACAAAGCAAGACCCTGTCTCAAAAAAAAAAAAATCTCATAATAACGACACATTACGTAAAGTTCTACAAGTCCTTCCATTTCAAACCATTTTCTGTTAAACTCAGGTAAATTGTTGATTGCTTTGTTATTCATCCATCCATCCATTCATTCACTTTGCAGTTTTGGGAATTGAACCCAAGCCCTCGAATGTGAGCATTGCTCTACTACCCACCTACATCTTCAACTGCTGCACTTTATTTAAGATAAATGAAATTCTACTGAGCAATGAAAAGGAATGAATCACCAACATGGACAATGTGAAAATTATGATTCTGTCTGGATGAAGTCATCACAAAAGAATGCTTCTAATATGGTTGCATTTATCAGAATATAAGAAATACAGACTAGGGCCAGGGATTTAGCTCAGTAGTTCCAGCATCTGTCTTGCAAGCACAAGGGCCCGGGTTCAATCCCCGGTAACCACATACAATACTGGGTGTGGAGACACACCCAGCAGCAACCAGTACCACATACCACAGTGCCGGGCGTGGTGGCTCATGCCTGTAATCCCAGCACTCGGGAGGCAGAGGCAGGAGGATTGCTGTGATGTGAGTTTGGGGCTAAGCTCAGGGCCAGCCT
>PVIR01035424.1:0-16491 GCA_004026965.1 Petromus typicus | reverse complement strand
TTTGACTCCAAATAAATTATAGATCTCAATGTAAAATATGAACTCATAAAATGTCCAAAAGGAAACAGAAAAACTTTTATGAGGTTAGATTAGGGAAAATAGCTAAGAAACCAAAAGCACAATCTATAATTTTGACTTCATTAAAATTTTTAAAATCTGCTCTTCAGAAGACATTCTTAGAAAACTGAAAACAAAAACCACAGATTGGAGAAAATATTGCAAATCAAATATCTGATGAAGGCTTTGTAGCCGTAGTATACAAAAGATTCGAAAAAGTCAGCAATAAGGAAACAACCCAAGTTTTAGAATAAGCAAAAGATTTCAACAGACGTTTCACCAAAGAAGCTCTCCGAATAGCAAACAAGCATGTAAAACAGCATTCAAACTAATGTTTCACAGCATTAATCATTAAGAAAATCACTATTAAAGTCATAGTGGGACATGGTACATTGCCATTAGAATGGCTACAAGAGGGGGACCATTTTAAGTGCTACAGAGGATGTGAAGAAAACCAGCTCCCATACACTGTCGAGGGGACTGTAACATGGTATAGCCACTCTTAGAAAACAGTTCAACAGTGTTTTAAAAAGATAAACACACACCTGTCCTATGTCTAGAAATTCCATTCCTAAATTCCATTCCTTGGCATCTACTCAAGAGAGCTGAAAGCATATGTCCATACAAAGGCTTGTATGTGGATGCTCATAGCAGCCTTATTTGTAATAACATATATGAACAACGTATATGAATATCAAATTTATTATGCTCAAAGATAGGGGCCAGAAAAAAACCTACGTACTGTTTAATATCATTTACATAAAATTTTAGAAAATATAAGCCATGTTATAATGATAGAAAGCAGATCAGCAGTTTCAGGAGATGGGATAAAAGAGATTTGTCAAAAAGTAATACTGCATAACATGACCCTGGTGATGGTGTCATGGGTATATAATACATACAAGCTTATCAAATTGTATACTTTAAACATGTACAGCTTATTGTGTGGTGACGGTACTTCAATAATTTTTTAAAGCACACAATCAATACATTAAAAGAATAAAACTTCATCCTAGTACTTGGTGAAGCTCAGACAGGAAAATCTCAAGTTCAAGTTAACCCTACACAACTTAGAGACTTACTGAGATCCTGCCTTAAAAATATATTTATTTATTTATTTATTTATTTATTTATTTATTTATTTTGAGACAGGGTCTCGCTTTGTGGTTCAGGCTGGCCCTGAGCTCAGCCTCAGACTCACATCACAGCAATCCTCCTGCCTCTGCCTCCCGAGTGCTGGGATTACAGGCATGAGCCACCACGCCCAGCACTGTGGTATGTGGTACTGGTTGCTGCTGGGGTGAGTCTCCATGCCCAGTATTGTTATATGGTTACCTGGGATCGAACCCAGGCCCTTGTGCTTGCAAGACAGGCGCCGGAACCACTGAGTTAAATCCCCGGCCCTTAAAAATATATTTAAATAAAAGAGGACTAGGGGTATAGATTGGCGAGTTCAAACTCCAGTGCCACAAAAATACATGCATATATATGTACTTACAAATAAATAAATGATAAGCCCCCAAAGTGAAAAGACAAATCTGCTATACATACAAGTGGCAAAGTATTCCTATCTTGAATATGCCAAAAATGTCTCCAACTAAAGAAAAAACAAAAAGAGAAGCCCAACTAAAAATGTGCAGAATATTTGAAGAGATATTTACAAAGGAGGGTATCCGGTGGCCAAAAAACAGATGAGTAGACATTCAACCTCATTAGACATGCGAACTAAAGCCATACTGAGATACTAACACACAAAAGGTTACAATTGTGCAAAGACACACAAAAAAGTTCAATTATGCAGTCTTGTGGAAATAGGAAACAACTGGAGCTCACACTCTTTTTGCTGGTAGGAGTGTAAATTAATACGACTGCTTCAGACATCTATTTGGCATTGTCTACTAAGACAGATCCTAGGCATACTGCATAACCCAGAAATCCTACTCATTGATTTTTGCCCTGAGAGAATTTGCATACCAGAAAATATGTAGAAGAATGTTCACATCATTATTTATACTGGTCCCAAATTGTTAATTATCCAGGGGTTTTCAAATATAGAACAGATATGTTGTGTTGTGTGCATGCAATAGAATTCCATAAGCAATGCGAATTTTTTAAAAAACGTAGTATTATCAGCAACAGCAGGAACAAATCTTACAAGAAATGCCCAAAACAACTCAATATAAATGAGTAAATATTGTACTCTTTCCTTTATAAAGTACAGAAACAAGCAATATAGATGTTCACTGTTAGAAATCAGGACAGTGGTAGCCATAGGAAGAATGCTAGGGGCAGTAATGGTCTGAAAATGGAAAGCGGCTTTAGACTGACAGTACTCGTCTATTTCTTAACATAGTTCTAACGTGAAAAAAAATCTAGTTGTGCAATTATGCACTTTTCTATGTGTACCTTAAACAGAAAACCGTTCTTCTATTGTGGTGTAGTATTCCACTGTATCACAGTTTATGTTTTTAAAGCACAGAAAGTGAGAGTTGATCTTACTCAAGAGGATTCAAAGACTCGAGCGAAGACTTTTCTTCTCAGTCGTGAAGCCCTGAGTAGCCTTTGCAGTTGTGGCGCATTCTGCTAAGGCTGTCCCTGATGCCTATACCGAAGAAGGGCGACGCTGCAAGGTTTGGTATTGCTGCTCTGGTCTGATTGGTTGAGGACCCAAGAAAGGGCTGAGGAGTAGAAGAACGCTGCATCTTTCACAGCTGTGAGCTACTGGTGAGGATCTAGAACTGTACTGCTCAAGTTCAAATCTGGGTCTCACTCATGGGACTGAGTTATTAACTTTCCTTTTTTTTTTTTGAGGCAGGGTCTTGCTTTGTAGTTCAGGCTGGCTCTGAATTCACTACGTAGCCCAGGTGAGTCTCTAACTCACAGAAATGCTCCTGTCTCTGCCTTCTGAGTGCTGGGATTGGGATTACAGGCATGAACCAGCACACCCAGCACTGTGGTATGCGTTACTGATTGTTGGTGGGTGTGAGTCATCACGCCCCACATTGTTGTATGTGGTTACCTGGGATCAAGATTGAACCCAGGACCTTGTGCTTGCAAGGCAGATGCCAGAACCACTGAGCTAAATCCCCAGCTCCTATTTACTCTTCTTTTACCCTACTTTTCTCATCTGTGCAATGGTGACAGTGTTGTATATGTCTTAAAGGGATGTTAGATTAACCAAGTTGAAATGTTTAGGGCCAGGGATTTAGCTCAGTGGTTCCAAGGCCTGCCTTGCCAGTGTAAGGGCCCAGGTTCAATCCCCAATCCTCAGTAACCACACACAACAATGTCGGGTGTGGTGACTTACACCCAGCAGCAATCAGTACCGCATACCACAGGGCCGGGCATGATGGCTCACGCCTGTGATCCCAGCACTAGGGAAGTAGAGGCAGGAGGATTGCTGTGAGATTGAGGCTCACCTGGGCTACATAATGAGCTCAGGGCCAGCCTGAACTACAAAGCAAGACCTTGTCCAACACCTTGCCCTGACACGCCGAAGGACCCAGTGCGCAAATTCTGCTTTTACTCGCCGCTCCTTAGTTCATCCCCTGGACCTCCCAGGTCTCTTCACTCCGTGTTAAAGCATCATTTGTCCTGTTCATAATGTCTGCTGTGTACATACAAGGGATGCAGTTGTCGATGCAAGAGTCATCACACCCCAACTGGTGACACACTGCGCGTGAGTCTGAGATGCTCTCCGTCCTGGTCACTCTATATCTTGTACCACAGCGGATGTTGGGGCTCTGGCCTGCCTGGCTCTTCCTGTCCAGCCTGCAGCAGGGTCTGGCACAAGGTAGCCACTCCACGAAGGTTTGCAGAGGGCCGCTGGCTCCAGGTGCTATTAAATTCCCTGTCGCTCTGAAGATTGCTGAGGGGGACTCTGAGAGAAAACGGCCCGGGAGCTCCAGCCTGCCCTTCTCTCTTGGTCCCAGGGATCTAGGGTGAACCTCCTGCTTGTCAGCAGGCGACTGCAAAGAAATGCCACCCACCAGGCCAGGGCACTCCGACGGGCCTCGGAGCGGTCATTGCACGGACCATGTGTTCTTGCTGGTCTCCTCTCTCCACATTGGGAGGATGAGGGCAAGAGAGTAATCTGACTGAATTGAGAAACATTTAGGAGAAAGAAGTTTCTGGAAGAGGCTTACGTACTCTGATCCATGAGACAGCCACACTGTAGGACGTATTCTTCTTCAGTGCCCTCTTTGAAAGTACGGGAGCCACAGCTAAGAATTGTACGCGCCTTGTGCAGAGTCACATGGGTTCTGGGAAGCTACGTCAAGTTTTGAACTCAAAAGACCAATGACTTCCCCTGAGTTTGAGGTACAAGTCTCTGTCCTTTACCTTCAGAAAATACTTGAGAATGAAAATACTCTTGTTACATTTTGTCATCCCTTCTTTTCCGACTCAAACTGGTTTACCCAGTTCACAAGTTCTTAAATTCATCACAGGTCAGTGAACGAACTGTAACTATATCCAAAACTCAAATTACAATCAAAGGAGGAAGATCCACTCCATTGATATTTTAAAAATGTGCCTGGGGTTGTAAAGGTAATTTAAAAAGAAGAGTAATACAGATTCTTTGAGGGAAGCTCTAGGCCTCCCAGGGCACCCGGTAGTTCCTGGGGTACAGGCACCATGGTTGTCTAGGGGTGACAGCCTTGTGGTGTGTCTCTGGGTGAGGGGATTGGGGTGCCATGGCTGAGGCCGGGGGGAATTAGGAGGCTTGGCCGTGAGTGCCAGGACTTTCAACTAGCTCTCTACACGCCCTGGGCTTCAGGATCCTCATTGAAAGGGCTGAGACGTTATATGTGACCTCCAGAGCACAGGGCAGAGGTCTAGTTAGACCTGAGGAAATGGTAATTATTATCACTCTTCGTGACATTCCTTTTATCCCGAGGTTGGGAAGCCATCGCTCTGGGCAGCCTTGCTTAATGAAGGCTGTAGCTGTCTCAACTTAAATGGATCCCTGCAAAGGCAAAGATCCAGTTTTCAGTAGGTAGTCACTTAAAATTCTCCTGAGGAAGCCTTGGGGAAACTCAGCGCTGAGTCCGGACTCCTAATTATGGAGGGGAGCGTGTGCACTGTGCCAGTGGACAGTGCTGTGGCCAGGGAAGGGCCGAGGCTGTGTCTGAGAGTGAACCTGGAGCTGGGCTGGACGTGGGCCTGCCCTCGGTCCTTGGCCCGCCAGGAGCGTAACTGTAGACTCAGTGTGTACATAAGGTACGAGCTGCTTGATTATTTACCGTGCTGACTCTGTGGGGCTGCGTGCCTCCTTAGCTCCTCCTCCGTTTGGAGGAAGATCTAGGGACAGGCACCACCAGCAACTGGAAATTGCACAGCACACTCCGGGGCAATGACGAAATGGCAGGAACTGTCATCAAACTGTGTTCTGGGCAAATTTATCAAAATTGTATCACATGGAGGGATGAATCAGGCACTCCAAGATGGATTAGGTACCGGTGATTGTGTCCGCTTATTAAAATATAGCTTAGAATAATTCTTTTAAAAATACTTTTAGCACAACTTTTCAAAATTTAAAGAAAATGTTTTCAGTAGTACCACACAATTAGTGATCAGAAAACATAGTCTCTGGACAGAGACGAGTGTTTTATACTTTGTAGGCGGGCAATTGTCTAGTGGGATATTGGCCTGTGGTCACATCTCTGAGAGGATATCAGATAAGAATCTAATAAAGTATTTCAATTATTGATTAATCTCTGAAAGCACATTTGATGTGACCTTCATAAAGTGGTCATCTTCTCTCACTGGCATTCTGTCATTGTTTTTTAATGAGACAAAGGGGTCCTGGCGAGGGGTTTAGGATTTATGGGGTCAGGCGTCGCCTTGGGAACATCAAAGGTAAGTCATGGCTGGAGGAGGGGGCAGGGAGCAGGGTCCTAGGGACAGGCAGTCCGCAGGGGAGCGTGTGGCCGCAGTGGTCCCAGAGATGTGCACGACACCTTTCAGGGTCTGACCTCCTTTGTGACGCTGCTGCTGCTGCAAACTGGTCACTTTAGCTTTTGGAACCTTGTTTTTATTTGTTATCTACAGGAAGAGTATTTGCTGTAGACCAAGGATAGTAACCTACATGAGAAAGTCAAACAGTGTAACGCCACCAAGAGGGAGGGAGACTTTGCAGAACGAGCCCGAGCTGAGGGAGGCAGTCTTTCCGCTCCAGCCTCCTGCGATTTTAGACGAGGCTGGTCCAGGAAATGTCTCACCTCCCACTTTTTGCAGAGAAGCAGGATATCTAGATTTCAAAGTAAAATATCAGTTTTTAAGCACTGACAGTGAATCCTGACAATAAGAAGAAAAGATGTTGCCAGGTTTTTTTAAAATATCTTAGCTAGAAGTCTTCCAAATGTCTTACAACTTTCACATGTTACAGCTTTTGACTGTTTAGTACTACTAGCTATGCAAATAGAGGGCTAAGTGGAAAAGTTACAAAGCAAAATTTTGTCCACTCTATGACTATCACTAGGGCCAGGGACGCAGCCCAGTGGTGGAGCACTTATCTAGCAAGTCTGAGGCCCCGAGTTTAATCCCCAGCACCAAATAAATTAAATACATGTATACGTACATATACACAATAAAAATGTATTATAAATAAACCAGGCATGTTGGTATATGCCTGTAATCTCAGCACTTTGGGAGGCTGCAGCAGAACCAAGTTCATTCCTAAACTAGGTACTTTAGCAACTCAGTGAGACCTTGCCTCAAAAAATGTTTTTGTTGTGTTTTTGAGACAGGGTGTCATTGTGTAGGTCAGGCTGGTCTTAAACTTTCGAGGAGTCTCCTGCCTCAGCCTTCCCAGTGCTGGAATTACAGCTGTATGCCATCAAGCCTGCCTACTGTCTTCAAATTAAAACAAACATAGTGGGGAAATGCAGCTCAGCGCTAGGTGTTCAATTCAGAAAACCACACAAATTACAAAAGACTGTAGTTAGGCAAGTAGTAAATATACCTACGCCGATGCCAAGTATGAATACACACGAATGAACCCAAACTTTTTTAGGTAAAGGGACTAGAGGTGCATTTCCTTTTCATCTTGTTTATCTTGTCCACTTAAAGTTTCTTTACGGTTGTTTGTACACAAAACGACACGGGTAAAGAAATGTTTACAGTAGCTTAGAGTGGCTCCAGATTCAAGAAGAAAGAGGAGAGTTCCCAGGACTCCTGTCTCCGGCCGGCCCTCTGCCTGTGTCTGAGGACTGTCGTCACCCACAGACCGGAAGCAGCATGAAAAGCCCTACTGTGGCACAGGTCAGCGCCAGGTGCCGGAAGCTTCTCACCCAGTGCTGCTTTGTGCTCTCTCTTTCTTCTTCCTGTTGTTTATTAAAAAAAAAAAAATTTCCACAGCATGAAGCCGAGCGGTACCAAAAACTTCCCAGGTTTGCCAGTTTAGCTTCTGGATATATTGTAGAGGGTTTTCATTTAGTGGGAGGGAGGGACAGGAAGGACAGCTGACTTATTGTTCCTAATTAAAAGTTTTCTTTGGTTTCTGGTAAGGCTTTTTCATTCTGCAAGCGATACCCACTGCCTGTGCAGTGAGCAGAAAGCTGTGGGTTGTTATTTGAGTGCTTACGCGGTGGTTTCAAAATGCTCCTGTGAAGGTTACTCTTTTCTCAACAAATTGGGACAAGAGTATTCCAGCACAGAGAGCCCCGAAGCCACCCTCGTTCGGCACACCTCACGCAAAGGATGCATGCACATTTCCACAGCAGATAAGCGACTCCTCCACTTCTGGATCTGTCCCCAGGATTTCTGAGTTGTGGAACAAAGATGAACTATGTCGATCTCCACTGAGTAATGGCAATCTGACATGTCCCTGACACGTTCTAGATTTGCCAGGAGGAATCTGGGACACGGAAGATGGTCTGCGGCAGGATTTGCGGGCAGTTTGATGAGGCCGCTCCTTCTGAGGGGCCCACTGAGGGAAGGCCGGGTGGGCCTCTGCCAGGACGGCGAGAAGGAGCAGTGGACGGTCTAGCGCTTTCCTCCATCCTGTTGCCTCACTCATTTCTGGATCGCCAGATGCCTCTGTGTTTTTGAAAATGGTTTAAAAAATACCTTAGTAATTCTGTTGTTTCAGAAACCTTACATATGGCACAAAATATCTTGAAAAATTTTTGAGAAAACACTTGGTTTTTCTTTGCTCAACTTAGTCATCAGTACGCTGAAACTGATTCCAATTTATTGTTTCTTTTTATGGGCATTTGTGTTGAAAATGAAATGCTAAAGTTATATAAAAGTGAGTAAACAAGATATGATGATTTAATGGAAGTTAATCTTAAAAACATAAAAATGATTATTCAAATTGAGAAGTGCTCACATTTGTGATAAATATATATATCTATTATTTTTGAAGCTAGGGACATCCTTGACATACCATTCTTGAATCAGAGGAGGTTTTTCACACATCGAATCAGCTCTCCTGGCTAATTTTGTGGAGACCACCTTCACCTGCTCCTGGAAACCTCTGGCTGTGGAATGAGCTTGAGTCTGTCTCTGTGTAGCCTCCGAAGGTTAGCAAGTCCATAGCCTGGGGTTGGAGAGGCCGAGAGCCACACCCCCACGCAGGGTTTGATGACACCACAAACCACTCGAGACTTATTATGTTAGCAGATGTCGTCAGAGCGTGTGTGCACAGGTGCAGCGGGCAGGGAGTGGGAGGAAGGGCGCTGCGTGTGTGCATTTGTTCTCAGACCCGTGCCTTCAGTGCCCAGAAAACGACTAGCGGTGTCTGGCCTGGGCCGGGAGCAGTTTCAGTTCCACTGCCAAAGCCTGTCTGGAAATCTCTGTCTTTTCCACTGATACTGCTATAGTTCTGTACGCTGAGTAACTTACCCGTGTCTTTTGGGAAAGACACTGCTTTTATTTTTTTCAATCAATATCTAGAGAAGAGAAATAACAGATTATAGCTGAAGACAGCTGCACCTAATGAAACATAAGAATAGTTGTCAAGTTTGTCACTTATATTTGGATTTTCTTCACAGGACAGTAAGTTAGAGGTTCATTCTTAATAAAAGCTGTACAGAGACTGTTCTCATCTACGAACTCCAACAAAATGCTCAAAGCTGGCAACTTCTACACGTCCCAGTTTTTAAATGATTAAGAAAGAATTGAGACCACTGCCTGCAGGCAATAAGAAATTTGGGTGTTTATACTGGTTAATACATTACATATATTTAAAATTCTATATAAATTCTAAATAATTATCTAATTATTTTTAAAGATAGTGCATGTTTTACTTATTATCTTAAATATTTCAGTATCTTTATCATATACATTCAATTCGCACAAATTTTTAAATAATGGCCTAGACATAATGATCTTATAGTTTATATCCTGTCATATAAAATAATAGAAATAAAACCATATTTCCTATATCTTTGAGAAATAGAGAAGTAGGACAAAATAAACACCTTTGGGGTAATGACTGAAAATTACTGGTTTGGATAGGATAGAGGAATTACTTCAATTATGACATAAAGCATTGTAATAATGTGTGCCTTTTAGAAATAATTATATAGTGATTATTCTCAGAGATAAACACACACAGATGTTGCTAGTACATTAAAAAAAAATCTTAATTTGAAGGAAACATACAGAAATTGCATTACCGGTTAATTGTCTATAGGAAGAACTACAAAATCTCAAATGTGAATGTAGTTTTGAAACTTTCAGTAAGTTCTATGGAATGCATTGCATCAGCAACTTGAACCAGCAAAAATACTTTTATTAGAATGGCTTTATTTAGATATGCCGGTCGTCTAAAATGACTTATAAAATAAAGTTACAGTTTCTAACAAAAGATGAATATAAAAATTTATTAGCTCTTTATTATATTCGTAGGGAAGTTTTCACCGTAACCTTATTTGACATACAAGGACCTATTTCAAAACACCCCTAATTTCCACGTTTATTTATGTAAAAATTATGAAAGCCAGAAAATCAGTTGACTTTGTAGGTTCAAAGACAGTGATCATTTGCCATTTATAAAATTTCAAAGCAACAATATTTTAGGCTGACCATAGACGAAGAGGACAGATCTTTCTAAGACACACTTGAAAATTCATGGCCTTATTTTATCAACCCGGAACATCATCTAATGATGATATGTGTACATATTTGACAGACAGATGAGTGAGCTGTGTAGGACTAAGGATTCTTGTAAGCGTCACATGTCAAAAGAGACAGATGACACGCAAATAAAGAAAGAAGCTCTGAAAGCCTGAACATGACACGCATTGGTGCACGTTAGTGCTAAATAACACGCTTAGAAAGAAATCCACTGACAGGTGAAGCACTCTCCGTGCCCCTGACTTACTGCGAGAGTGGAGAAAATCTCTATTCCTTTCCTCATTTCTTAAGATATTTCCCAAATCAAAATGAAAGTCTTTCTATCATTTTCCCTGTGCATGAAAAAGAGCAGCACTGGTAATTCTGCTGTGGATTTCAGACAATGACACAGAAGAGACTTACGGGACAGGTGCATCCGAGTGTTTGCATTTGGTGACACTGCCTACACAAAAACTCCCTTGCCGCCCTCGACAATTACTGTGTCTAGTTCATTGAACTTCCGTACTTTATGAAAAACATTTATAAATTATTTTATAAATATGATTTACTCAACCATCCACTCGAATTGACTGTCTATATAAATAGCTATTATATCTATATATCTTACTATATTGTTGAATAGATACATACAGTAGTGTGCTAGTTTATTTTGGAATGAGCACTGTTAAACTCACAGTTCAATGTCTCATTTTAAAAGTTGAATATTGTCTAAAGTCTAAGGGGTCAACTCACTTTTAGAACTGAGAAACCCTATCATTGAAACTATGCAGGTCAACTGTGCACAGCCAATCATGGATCAAGTGTGTATTTTTGAACAGGAAGGGGCTTTCTTTTTGCTTTTTTCTTTTGGTAATGAGGCCAAAGGTCTTCTTTGTTTTATAATGTGTGTTGTAAGAACTATGAACCTGAACAATATTGTTTAAGTTCTCTAAGACTTGGAGGGCAAACATAATTGGGATTAAAATACTGACATGCTCACATTTAGTAAAGAGATAAGAACAATTCATTGGGAACTATTCGTCTCACTGGTAATCACATAATTGAACAGGGTTTTTAGAGGATATTTGAAGCTATTGTTGTCTGTTGTGCAATTACATAATTGGGATCTCTGTAATAAAATCCTTTCTAAACACACGTGAGTTAGTACTAAGTAAATTTAGGGATGTATTTTTACTTCTAACACTTCAAATTTTAAGACAGAATTATGAAACAAGCCGTAAGCATTATTTTACCAGGCAATCTGTGAAGTATTTACAGATATTTAACATGAAAATAATTGGATTACTTTAAAACTGGGCAAAAAAGAACCTTTGGACATGTATCCTGCTTTTAGAAATGCGAATTAAAACTGCCTAGTCTGTGCCCTTCAGTTCCAGTCCCGTCGGATATCTGGCTGGTTACGCTGGGACCGGCCCGGCCTCGCCTCATCCCGGTCCCCGCGCAAAGCGGCCTCTGTGGACCCGCACTCCCGCCAGCGAGTCCCGCGCCCTCCGCGCTTCCCGACCGGCCCTGCGCCAGGCGGACGTGGCGGGCCGCAGGGCGCCGCGTCGGGCCGGGCGGTCCGGCCGGAGTCCGTCAGGATGTCCGCCCGGCCGCGCGCACGGAGCCGGCGCGCACGCGGAGCACAAAGGCGCGAGCCCCGCCCCGCCCCGCCCCGCCTTCCGCGCCTCCCGCCGCCGGGCGGAAGCGGAGACCGCGCTTCCCGCGCAGCGAGCCGGGCCGGGTCGGGCCCGGCCGGGCCGGGTGGGGCGGGCGCGGGGCGGGGCGCGAGCGGGCGGCCCAGCGCGGATTGCGGATCGCCGATCGCGGCCGGGGAGGGCGCCACCTCGCCGTCTCGGGGCGCATCTGCGCGGTGCAGCCCCGGCCCCAGTAGCCCCGCTGGAACAATAAAACCCGCCACACGCGCGCGCGCACACCACCCCCCCCCGCGCGCACACGCGCAAGCAGACTGGCGAGCGCGCACACGCGCGCGCGCGCACTCTCTGGACGGCGTTCAATTCAGCCACGAGAAACAGCCTCCTGCAAGGGAGAGGAAGGAAAGCTGGATCTCCAGACCGAGGGACTGCCTGCTGCTGCTCTTAGACTTGACTTTGACCTCTTGTTCTTCTTGGGCCAAGAGCCGTGGCAGCGCAGAAATAATACTTTCAAACAATATAGGACTACTCTCGGATCGCTTTTAAAAACACAAAAAGAGACACCAAAGCAGCCCTTGCGAAAAATCCACAAATCTGTACCTGAGACACGCGAAGTCAGCGGCCTAGGGTTGTTAACAGACTCAAGACCTCTTTTATTTAGGGCCTTACGGTGCGATGGTATGTGGCTTTGAAATGACGGTTTATTTGCTTGTCTGTTAGTCCTCTGCACCCGTTTCCGTCCCGGGGATAGATTTTATTTCCTGTTTGTGCGTCGTAAAGTGATTGTTTTACCCTTTTCCGAAGGGTCATTTCTATTTTACAGGTCGAGTCATGGTACTGGATTTCCAGAACTAACGCAAACATGTATTTTTTAGTCGTTGGCAACTTTAGTACATGTGACACACTTTTATGGCGGGAATCAGTGAATAACTCTGTGTACCCAAACACTGCGATCTAGCTTTTTTTCCTGCTTGACTCCTTGGTTTCCCCCATCCCCTCAAGGTTGGAAAAAAATTACAATACAAATAATTCTCAAATTGCACCTTGTAGCTCATCCCCGTTCTGGAAGAAGTCTTTTCTTCACTTTAAAGTTCAGCTTTGTTGCACATTCTCACTTAAAAATTTATATTGTAAAAGTGAGAATTTCTGATTGGTGTGTTGGCGTTTTTAAAAATCAGTGCTCTTTCTGTAGCTCCCGCCCCACCCCTCCCCATTCCTTAAGGAGTCCCCCCTTCTTAAAAAAAAAAGATTATGATGGATTTCTTCCAGCTCCTGTTAATACCTTCGTTCCCACCCTGCTGTTTTTGCTCTCGGATTTCCCCCCCCTCTGCCCAAGGCTGTGTGTGGGGGTCTGTGTGTCTGCCTTTTCCCTTGTCCTGTCTTCACCAGCGCGTCTGGGACACATTTTAATGCACGATATCCCATCCATTAAGTTGTGGTTGAATGCGGAGTGTGTGAGCACTTGGCAGCTCTCAGGTTGAAGGGGGCGGGGAAGCCAGTTTCGACTTTGACACGAGATGCCAAAGTGGCGTGATTGGAATTATTATTAGGGCTGTGAACATGGCCATCTTCTCTTCCAGGTTGCAAGAACTGCCACTGAACTTGAGACAGGACAGACAAGATCTCCGAGGCCCCCTCCCCCTCGCAAGTACAGTAGCTGGCAGGGAAAAGGCGCCAAAATACACAAGATTAACTCTGACTTTCTTTGAACAGATCCTATAGCACCATCCTTTGTAACTTTAACTTCCAACAGGCGGGAAAAAGTTAACTTTTGAACCTGAACTTGAACAGACATTTAAATCGGCCCTAAAGTGAAGTACGTCCTGAAAACTGTACATGCTTGCGTGCTTAGAAAAGAACGCACGTGTAAATAAGCAGGGTGCGTGTGCATGTGACCGAGGAGCTCAAGATTTAATCAAGATCACAATTAGTGTGACTTTCCAGGGCATTTACTGTACAAGGAAGAGCCCCGGGAGGCAAAGAGGGTGACCTTTAGCAGCCTAAGTCAGAACTGCAAACAGTTGTGAAACACAAAACGTTGTGGTTTCCAGTTTTACATATGAGGTTTGATGTTTTCATTTAATGGTATGAGAGATGGAGAAAGTGCCAGCGCTGAAAAGTCCCTATTAAATCATATGTGGGCAGAGGTCAAGCACTCTAACTCACTGATACAATAGTCTGCAGATCCCCGCCTGGTGGTGGGCGCACAGGAAAGAGTGCTTGGGCAATAAAAGTATTAGAACAGTAATTATCGCCGTGGTCCGGACTGCATTCTTGTGCACTGGGAAAAGGTTTTTACTGGCCCTGATGAATTTTAAAGCTGAGTATTGTTGAAAGCTATTTTAATAGGAAATTGATTAGCTGAGTGTTTTGTACAATAAATGGTGACAGATTCATTGTTTGATGTCCAAAATAAATTCCTTTTATTCTTAACAGACATAGGCATCCATTTAATTTTAATATGGTCAGACATGGCAGCAGCATAATTTTGAGTGAATGTTATGTCACCAACATCTGTGACTTTGCTTTTGGAGTTTGTGGCATCATGATTTGACATTATGGCTTTGAAATTTATTAGCTTGCTGTGCGCTTAAAATGTTTCAGATCTATTCAGACACAAGTTTACTGAACATGTATTTTGTATAGGCCCAACTGTGCTGTCTCTTTGTAACTGTGCAGTTGTTCCTTAGATTTGAATGAAAAGGCACAAGTCTTGTCATATATCATTTTTGGAGACAGAATAGCGGTTTTCCAAGGAAGATTTAGAGACAGAGGTAGAGAAAGTTCAAGCTCGTCTTCAGGGCACCGTTTACACTAAGTCCAGAATATGAGGACCATATTTTGGACAGAGCTTCCTAAAAGGCTCTTTAAAACCGATCATTATCACATGTCACGAAGCTTATGTAGATGAGCAATAAAATTCCATTTACATGTGGAAATAAGGTGGGGCGCCGTTTTACTTTAAAGGTTAGCTCTTCCGAAGAGGGCAGCGCGTTAACTACAGCTCTGTGCAAAGCAGCAGGGAGCGCGCTGCAGGAGAGAGAGCACGCAACCTTTGTAGTGCTGGGAGGGAAGCAGGCCACTGCGCACCGTGATTTGCAACGTTGAAATCTCACGCAAGTTACAGGCCAACTACTGACTTTGTAATTAGGGGAGCAAATGCTTTCCAAAGTTGGGGATCTCTGTGATAAAGCACTAATCTCTATGCGGAAGTGAAAGTGACTAACCTTCGTGGAGGAATCTGCCCGCTGGGCTGCAGATTCCGCGTTGCTGCTGGTAAATGTCCACACACACACACACACACACACACACACACACACACACACACACACACACACACACTTAGTGGGATTTTTTTTTTTAAACACTGGACTATAGGCATTTCTGCAGCGACATTATTAACGGCGGGCGTCATTTCTCTCATTTGGTTTTGTCCTCAGGGGAGACCAAACAGCTCCCAGAGGAGGGAAAAAAGTCCAAGGTTATTTATTCATTTCCGTGAAAGGCAGAGGGCTGGCTGGGGGTGGGGTGGGGGTGGGGAAGGGACCGGCTGTGAATTCTCCAGTAAGGAAACGCTGCTGCCCTAATTTGACAGTAGTAGTTTTAGGGGCCTACAGAGCTGGGCATGGTTTTGCAATTCCCAGCAAGTTTGGGCAATTTCAGTACTTGTCGGTTGTTTACGTGTGTATTTTTGAGTGGATTTGGGTGTTGTCATTTGTGGATGTTAATTTGTGTTTTTCAGGCTTCCTTTTTGTGCGTGGCTCACGTGGAATAAAGCTCTCTGCGCAGGGCGGGGTGGATATTTGTAGTTTTGCAGGCCTGTTTCCTGGGGTCAGGAGGTCATTTGTCTCTTCTGTGCTTAGTTTTTAAATATTGATATTGGCGGTGCAGCCAGGGTGTGTGAAATTAAGCTTCCCTGCAAGTAGCATGCAAGAGCTAAAAAATAAAAAAGGCATCTGATGTATTGAAAGCTACAGCTTTTTTTTTTTTTAAGTTCTAAAAAACCTCGTGCAAAATTGCTCAGGGTTTGCAACCTGTCCATGCAATTTCTTTGAAAAGGTGGAAGATATACAGTATTAGGAGATACTTGAGATGCCAAACTCCTCTCTGGAGGTCAGTGAAAGACGCAAAAATGGGTAACAATGTTTATTTTTAAATACACAATTAGGTTTTGAAAAATTCAGTCACCTGTGGCACTGCATTTTTTTTTAGAAATTCTTTTAAAAAACCTGTTCTGTCAGAAGGGTTGCTTTCCCCCTTTTGAGGCAGGGATAGGTGAGCTGGGTAGGACATCCTCAGGGGACTGACAGATCAGATTTTCCAGCTGCTGAGGGAGCTGTTCACTGGGGTCCAGCTCCCCAGCCAGGTCTGGGCTCAGCAGAGTGGCTCTCATGCCACAGTCTTAACCCTTTCCACCTGATAGGCGGCAGGAAGAGTTCAGAAGAGATAAGGACCCAGTCTGAGCACCGGCCCGCTTGGACAGCATCACAAACTTTTCAGACCTCTTCTAACCACTTTGCCTGCCGTAGCACGTGCTGCTGGGACGAAGGCAAAGTGCATCAAATACAGGTTCTTTCCTCTTCTCTCCTCTTTGGAATTCAAAAGACTGTTAACATTTTCAAATCAAAAGTGGCTTACAAGAACTGAGAGAACGCCGAGCAGCCAGATGTCCCCTGACCAAATTCACCAGTCCCTCCGTTACTGAAGACAAAGTTCT
>PVIR01035423.1:0-16484 GCA_004026965.1 Petromus typicus | reverse complement strand
GAGCAGAAATTAATGCAATAGAAACCAAGAGAACAGTTCAAAAAATCAATGAATCGAAAAGTTGGTTCTTTGAGAGGATAAACAAAATTGATAGACCCTTAGCCAACCTCATTAAACAAAGGAAGGAAAAGGCTCATATCTATGCTATTAGGAATGAGAACGGAGAAATTACTACCGACCCAGAGGAAGTCCAGAGGATCATAAACACCTACTTTGAAAATCTATACTTCAGTCAAATGGAAAATGTAGAAGAAATGGATAGATTTCTAGACACATATGAACTCCCAAAGCTGAATAATGAAGATATAGAAATGTTAAATGCCCCAATAACAATCTGTGAAATTGAAAATGTAATTAAAAACTTGCCAACAAAGAAAAGCCCTGGACTTGACGGTTTTACTGCTGAATTCTATAAAACTTTTAAAGAAGAGTTAGTGCCTTTACTTCTGAAACTCTTCAATGAAATTGAAAAGGAAGCAGTACTCCCAAACTCATTCCTGGAAGCAACCATTACCCTGATTCCAAAAGCAGAGAAAGACCCAACCAAAAAAGAGAACTACAGGTCAATATCTCTAATGAATATCGATGCCAAAATCCTCAATAAGATCCTGGAAAACAGAACACAGAGAATTATCAAAAAGATTATACACCCTGACCAAGTTGGATTCATCCCAGGGATGCAAGGGTGGTTCAACATACGTAAATCAATCAATGTTATACACTATATTAACAGGCTTAAGGACAAAAATCATATGGTCATCTCAATTGATGCAGAAAAAGCATTTGACAAAATACAACACCCATTTATGTTCACAACTCTATAGAAGATCAGAATAGATGGTCTGTATCTCAAACTAATAAAAGCTATCTATGAGAAACCTTCAGCCAGTATCATACTAAATGATCAAAAATTGAAACCTTTCACACTAAGATCAGGAATAAGACAAGGGTGTCCTCTCTCACCACTTCTGTTCAATATAGTTCTGGAAATATTAGCCATAGCAATTAGGCAAGAGAAAGAAATAAAAGGAATAAAGATTAGAAAAGAAGAAGTTAAATTGTCATTATTTGCTGACGACATGATACTCTATCTAGAGGATCCTAAAAACTCAATTAAAAAACTGCTGGACCTAATTGCCAATTTTAGCCACGTAGGTGGTTACAAGGTCAACGTTCAAAAATCAGTAGCCTTCGTATACACAAACAGTAGACCCACTGAGATAGAAATTGGAGAGTCAGTCCCTTTCACAAGAGCATCCCAAAAAATAAAATACTTAGGAATCAATCTAACAAAGGAGGTGAAAGACCTCTACTCTGAAAACTATAGCACTCTGAAAAAGGAGACAGAAGATGATATCAAAAAATGGAAAGACATACCTTGCTCCTGGGTAGGAAGAACCAATATTGTCAAAATGGGTATACTCCCAAAACTACTCTACACATTCAGCGCAATCCCAATTCAAATCCCAACAGCATATTTCACAGATCTAGAGAAAAAAATTCAAACTTTCATCTGGAACCACAAAAGACCTAGAATAGCCAAAGCAATTCAAAGCAACAGGGACATGGGGGGGGGGTATCACAACTCCAAACCTGAAACTATACTATAAAGCCACTGTGATAAAAACTACATGGTACTGGCAAAGTAACAGACCCGAGGATCAATGCAGTAGACTGGAAGATCCAGAAACTACTCCAGATACACTGAGCCACCTCATCTTTGACAAAGGAGCCAAAAATCCTCAATGGAGGAAAGATAGCCTCTTTAACAAATGGTGCTGGAAAAACTGGGCTTTAACTTGCCAAAGGCTAAAACTAGATCTAACTCTTTCACCATGTACCAAGCTAAAATCAAAGTGGATAAGAGACCTAAACATTAAAACACACACTCTAAACTTATTGCAAAACAGGTTAGGTAAAATTCTCAAAGACATTGGCTTAGGGAAAGAGTTCATGAACAAAACTTCTATAGCACAGGAAATGTCTGAGGAAATCAACAATGGGACCTCATTCTTTTAAAAAGCTTCTGCACAGCAAAGGAAACCACCAACAGTGCAAACAGGCAACCAACAATGTGGGAACAAATATTTACCAGCTGTTCCTCAGATAAAGGGCTACTATCTAGAATATATAAAGAGCTCAAAAAAATCAGCCCACTCAAATTCAATGACCCAATTCAAAAATGTGCATCTGAAATGAATAGATATTTTTCAGAGGAAGAAGTAAGAGAGCTAAGAAGCATATGAAGAAATGCTCAACATCATTAGTCATTCGAGAGATGCAGATGAAAACAACATTGAGATTTCATCTCACTCCACATAGAATGGCTACCATTTCAGAATCAGCCAATGGCAAATGTTGGCAAGGCTGCGGAGAAGAAGGAACCCTTCTCCACTGTTGGTGGGACTGTAGACTCGTACAACCCCTGTGGAGATCAGTTTGGAGAATCCTCAAAAAGCTTGACAGTTCCATTTGACCCGGCCATTGCCCTGCTAGGTATATATACACAAGAATTAAAAGATATTGTGAAATAGAAAATTCTCAGTGTAAAATAAGGTGAAAGGGGACAATGTTGAGATTGTAACAAAAAAGTAAGGAAACAAATTTTATGTATATGGAGGTTGGTAGGGTGGGTAGGGCTATGGGAAAAAATGAGAATTAAGTTGTGTCTTATACTGGTACAAATCCCCATTATGGAGTGCAATCATGATGTGTATATTTAATGTACCAATAAAGATTTAAAAAAAGATTCATATCACAGTGACATATGTGCACCCATGTTTATAGCAGCCCAATTTGTGATTGCTACATCTTGGAAACAACCCAGATGTCCATCAACTGGAGACTGGATAAAAAAGCTGTGGTTCTTCTACAGAATGGAGTATTACTCAGCCATAAAAAATGATAAGTTTGAATCATTTGTTCTTAAATGGACATACCTTGAGGATATCCTCATAAGTGAAATAAATAAGGCACAGACAGGTACATATCGCATCTTTTTTCTGGTATGAGAAAATAAAGATGTAAATGAGTCCTAGAATTGTATGTTATATATTGTGAAACAGAAAATGCTCAATGTAAAATAGGGTGAAGGGGGAAAATGTTGAGATTGTAACAAAAAAGTAAGGAAACAAATTTTATATATATGGGGGGGTGGTAGGGTGGGTAGGGCTATGGGAAAAAATGAGAATTAAGTTGTGTCTTATACTGGTACAAATCCCCATTATGGAGTGCAATCATGATGTGTATATTTAATGTACCAATAAAGATAAAAAAAAAAAAAGATGGCAGCTGTCTCTGACCTATTTTGCTGCAGTAACTCCTCCATTCTTGGGTTATGCATTGTAACTTGAAATGCATTATCAGAACAATTAAGGGAGTTACTAGAGGGGTTATGTTAGAGTGAAATTTTTCATATAGCTCATTGTTAGCAGGGAGCCCCCTCCAGGGCCTTCTGCCTCATTCTCATGTGTGTTCCTTGATGGACGGACTTGAGATGCTGGCACTCACACTCAGTGCTGGCTGAAGAAGCAGGGCAGCCAGTAGGGAGAGGGCCACAGCTGTTCTTGCTGAGAGAGACTCTGTCTCTCCCTTTCCTCCTTCTTTTGGCTCTGGTACTTGTATGATCAAGACAGGGAGGTGTGGAGGGCTGGCTCAGAACCAGCTTCTGCCTGGCACCATTTTACTCCCAGTGGTCAGGATTCTGAGTCAGGTCTTCTCTGGGAGGGTGGGATGTGAAGAAGGTGAATTTAAATGGAGCTCCAATAGAAGTTTTAGGATGGTGGGTTAATAGCCAAATGTAAATAGATGCAGTTTGTTCAGGATACCAAGAAGTGATGAGAAAGGGAGATACAAAGTGTGAGTGAGGCAGAGATTAGGAGAAAATTTAACTGTTTCATATTTATGCTCCAGTAAGTAAAGATAAGTCAGAAACATAAGTTTATAATGGAAATGCTCAACCCTGCTACAGTTTCTATTTTTCCTATTTTCGTTCTTTCTTCACTCTTTACAACTAAGGCTTATGTCCCAGGGAAGAAAAAGACAGTATTAAAGAATGTGTTAGTATTTCTAAAATGTTTTAGTTACTTTCCCATCAATGAGGCATAATACCTACTACCTGAAACTTAATGGAAGAGAATTTATCTTGACTCACACTGTCAGTCTGTGATTGGCTGACTCCAAGGCAAAAAGGATATGGCAGAAGGACAGTGTGGAGGAAAGCTGCTCATATAAAGATGTCTAGGAAGTAGAATGAGAAGTGAGGAACCAGGCAGGAAGATGGGCCCTTCCAGACCAGGCCCCAAGTGGCCTACCTCTTTGGACTTGACTCCACCTCTCAACAGCTATGATCTCATCATCAGATTAATCCCCCATGATCCAGTCATTTCCAGAAGACCCATCTTTGGACACCAAGGCTTTGAAGGGGAGATTCTAGATCTAAACCATACCATTCCATCACTGGCCACCAAAAGGTTCATTCAAAACACCGTTAGTCCATCTCTTAAGAATCATCACAATTTTAATAGCTTTAGCACTGCTTTAAAGTCCAAGTCCAAAGTCTCCTCTGAGACTTAAGGCAGACTCTTAGCTTATGAGCCTTTGTAAAAATAAAAAAAAGGAAGTTAAACAATTCTTCATTGCTTCTCAGCCTTTTAGCTAAGGTTAGGTGAAGTTAAATAATTCTAATATACAAATGGCAAATTTTGATCCCTAGTACTGAAAAAAAACCCTACCTATAAGAGGCACATTGCTAACATTGCCATTCCAAAAGGGAGAAACAGGGGGGTGGAGAGGAATGGAACCAAAGCGAGACTGAAACCAAAGAAGGCCTTCTTTTGGTGTTCTAGGTCTCTTGTGGTTTCAAGTGAAGTTTAGGACTGTTTTTTTTTTTTAATTTTGTGAGATGTGCTATTGGAATTTTGATTGGGGTTGCATTACATTTCTATAACAATTATGGAAGTATAATCATTTTCACTATATTGGTTCTTCCTATTCAAAAACAAGGGATATTCTTCCACTTTCTAATATTCTCTCTTCTCTCCCTTTTCAGAGTACTGCACTTTCCAACGTAGAAGTTTTTTACTCCTTCATTGGATTGATTCCTAGGTGTTTGTTTGTGGGGGGAGGTACTACTGTGAAAAGTATTTTTTCCCTAATTTCTCTCTTAGTGAATTAATTGTATACAGGAATGCTAATAATTTTTGAATGTTCGAGATTTTGTAATCAGCTGTGTTACCAAATTTCATTATTAAATCTATCATCCACAAATAATGAAAATTTGCCTTCTTCCTTTCTTATCCATATTCCTTTTATTTCCTACTCTTATATAATTGCTCTGGATAATGTTTCCTGAAAAAAATTTCTTTGGGTACCAGAGATCGAACTCAGCACCTGGTTATGAGGCAGATACAGTGTCACAGAGCTAATTCCCTGCCCCTCCCAGAAGTATATTGAATAAGAGTGCTCGCAGTGGACATTCTTGTCTTGTTCCTGAATTTGGAGTGGAAGCTTTCAATTTTATTCATTAAGTATAATGTTGTCTGTTCATAGATAACTTTTATCAGATTGAGATAAAGATTAGTCCAATTTTCTGCAGGTTTTATATTTTTAATCATGAATTGTTTTTGTACCTTGTCATTTGCTTTTTCTGCTATCCTTCATGATGATCATATGGTTTCTGTTCTTGACCCTGTTAATATAGTGTATTATATTTATTGATTTGCATATGTTGAACCAACCTTGTACCCTTTGGATGAGTTTTACTTAGTCATGATGTTTAACCTTCTGGATGATTTGCTGCATTCAGTTTGCCAGTTTCTTTTTATGGATTTTTGCATCTATGTTCATTAGGGAGATTGGATTGTAGTTCTTCCTCTTTTGGGGTTGAATTCTACTCTGGTTTTAGTATCAGGATAATACTTACTTCCAGAAATTGGAAATATTGCTTCCCTTTCAATTTCATAAGAGTTACAGAAGTAGGATTAGGTTTTCTCTAAACTTGTTGTAGAGTTAAGCAGCAAACCTGTCGGAGCTTTGGCTTTTTTTGTTGCTTGTTTTCTAATCGCATTTTCAATTTCATTAACTGATATTGGCTTATTTAGAATTTTTATACCTTCTTGATTCAGCTTTGGTTATTCATATATGTCTAGGAATCTGTCCATTTCTTCTTTATTTTCCATCTTATTAAAATACAGTTTTTAAAAAAATTTAATTGAAATCTTTATTGGTACATTACATATAAACATCACGATTGCACTCAACAATGGGAATTTGTACCAGTATATGACACAACTTAATTTTCATTTTTCCCATACCCCTACCCACCCTACCACTCTAACCCCCTATATAAATAAACTATTTCCTTTCTTTTTTGTTATATCATTATTTTTACCCCTTCATCCCATTTCGCTTTGAGTATTTTCTATTTCACAATATACAATATACATTCTAGAACTCACTTACATCTTCATTTTCTCATACCAGAGAAAAAATACAATATTTACACATCTGTGACCTATTTATTTCACTTGTGAGGATGTCCTGAAGGTACGTCCATTTAAGTATAAATGATTCAAACATCATTTTTTTGGCAGAATAATACTCCATTCTGTAGAAGAACCACAACTTTTTATCCAGTCTCCATTTGATGGACATTTTGGTTGTTTCCAAGATTTAGCAATCACAAACTGAACTGCTATAAACATGGGTGCACATATGCCACTGTGATATGTATCTTTTAATTTTTCTGTGTATATACCTAGCAGAGGAATAGCAGGGTCAAATGGTACCTCTAACTGTAGTTTTTTAAAGAATCTCCAAAGTGATCTCCACAGGAGTTGTACGAGTCTACATTACCACCAACAGTGGAGAAGGGTTCCTTCTTCTCTGCAGCCTCGACAATATTTGTTGCTGGCTGATTCTGAGACAGCAGGCATTCTTTGTGGAATGAGATGAAATCTTAATGTAGTTTTCATTTGCCTCTGTCGAATGACTATTGATGTTTAACGTTTCTTCATATGCTTCTTAGCTGCTTTTATTTCTTCCTCTGAAGAGTGTCTGTTCATTTCAGATGCCTGTTTTTGAATTGGGTCTTTAAATTTGGGTGGACTGATTTTTTTTTTGAGACAGGGTCTCGCTTTGTATTTCAGGCTGGCCCTGAGCTCAGCCTCAAACTCACATCACAGCAATCCTCCTGCCTCTGCCTCCTGAGTGCTGGGATTACAGGCATGAGCCACCACACCTGGAATTGTGGTATGAGGTACTGATTGCTGCTGGGCATGAGTCTCCACACCCAGTATTGTATGTGTTTACTGGGGATTGAACCTGGGCCCTTGCACTTGCGAGACAGGCACCAGAACCACTGAGCTAAATTCCTGGCCCTGGACTGATTTTTTAAAGCCCTTTATATATTCTAGATAGTAACCCTTTGTCTGAGAAACGGCTGGTAAAGATTCTTTCTCATATTGTTGGTTGCCTTTTTGCTTTGTTGGTGGTTTCTTTTGTGAAGAAACCTCTCAATAGGATGAGATCCTATTTATCAATTTCTTCTACCAGTTCTTATGGTATAGAGGATTTGTTTATGAAATCTTTCCCTAAACCAGTGTCTTCAAGAGTTTTACCTAACCTGTTTTGTAGCAGGTTTAGTGTGTCTGTTTTAATATTTAGGTCCCTAATCCACTTTGATTTTATTTTAGTACATGGTGAAATAACCAGGTCTAGCTTTAGACTTTGGCAGGTTAAAGTCCAGTTTTTCCAGCATCATTTGTTAAAGAGGCTATCCTTCCTCCACTGAGGGTATTTAGCTCCTTTATAAAAAATGAGATAGCTTAGCTTGTCTGGAGTTGTTTCTGGATCTTCTAATCTACTCCACTGGTCCTCAGGTCTGTTGCTTTTCCAGTACCATGTTTTTTTTTTTTTTTTATCACAGAGGCTTTCTGGTATAGTTTCAAGTTTGAGATCATAATACCCCCCATCATGCCCTTATTGCTTAGAATTACTTTTGCTATTCTAGGTCTTTTGTGATTCCAGATGAGTTTTTGAATTATTTTCTCTAGATCTGTGAAATATGCTGTTGGGAGTTCAATTGGGATTACTTTGAATCTGTATAATAGTTGTGGGAGTATAGCCATTTTGACTAAATTGTTTCTTCCAGCCCAAGAACAAGGGATGTCTTTCCATTTTCTGGTTTCTTCTTCTATCTCCTTTTTCAGTATGCAGTAATTTTCAGAGTAGAGGTCTTTCACCTCCTTTCTTAGATTGATTCCTAGATATTTCACTTGTTTGGATGCCACTGTGAAGGGGATTGATTCCCTAATTTCTCTCTCAGTGAAACTGTTGTTTGTGTATATAAAGGCTAATGATTTTTGAGCATTAACCTTGTATCCAGCTACATTACTAATTTGGCGATTAGGTCTAGCAGTCTCTTGGTTGAGTTTCTAGGATCCTCTAGATAGAGTACCATGTCATCAGCAAATAATGACAGTTTAACTTCTTCATTTCCTATCTTTATTCCTTTTATTTCTTTGTCTTGCCTAATTGCTAATGTTTCCAGCACAATATTGAACTGGAGTGGTGAAAGTGGACATCCTTGTCTTGTACCTGATCTTTGTGGGAAAGGTTTCAGTTTTTGACCATTTAGGATGATGCTGACTGTTGGTTTCTCATAAATAGCTTTTATTAGTTTGAGATACAGACCATCTATTCCAATTTTCTGCAGGGTTTTTATCATAAATGAGTGTTGGATTTTGTCACATGCTTTTTCTGCATCTATTGAGATGACCATATGGTTTCTGTCTTTGAGTCTGTTAATGTGGTGTATAACATTTATTAATTTACGTATGTTGACCCATCCCTAGGATGTATCCAACTTGGTCAGGATGTATGATCTTCTTGATGACTTGCTGTATTCTGTTTGCTAGCATCTTACTGAAGATTTTTGCATCACTGTTCATTAGAGAGATTGGCCTCTAATTCTGTTTTTTGGTTGGGTCTTTCTCTGCTTTTGGAATCAAGGTAATGGTTGCTTCCAGAAATGAATTTGGGAGTGCTGCTTTCCTTTCAGTTTAGTTGAAGAATTTGAGGAGTAGTGATGTTAACTGTTCTCCAAAAGTTTTGTAGAATTCAGCGGTGAAGCCATCAGGCTCAGGGCTTTATTTTGTTGGTAGGTTTTTTTTTTTTTTTTAAATTATTATTACATTTTAAATTTCAAAGATTGATATTGGGGTGTTTAACGTTTTTATATCCTCTTCATTCAACTTTGGAAGTTTGTATATAGCTAGGAATTTATCCATTTCTTCTATATTTTCCATTTAATTGGAGTACAAATTTTTGAAGTATGTGTTTATTATTCTCTGTATTTCCACTGGGTCAGTGGTAATTTCACCCTTTTCATTTCTAATAGCGTGGACTTGAGTCTTTTCTTTGTTTGAGGAGGTTGGCTAAGGGTCTGTCAATTTTATTTATCCTTTCAAAAAACCACCTCTTCAATTTGTTGATTTTCTGTATCATTCTCTTAGTCTCCATTGCATTAATTTCTGCTCTGATCCTTATGATTTCCTTCCTAGTATGAGCTCTTGGTTTGCCTTGCTCCTTTTTTTCTAGTAGCTTAAGGTTCAGCGTTAGATTATTAATTTGAGCTTGCTCTGTTTTCCCAATATAGGCATTCACTGCTATGAATTTCCCTCATAGAAATGCTTTCATTGTATCTCATAAGTTCTTGTACATTGTACTGGGGTTATCATTTAATTGTAGAAACTGTTTAATTTCTTCTGTGACCCATTGGTTAGCAGTAGAGTATTGTTCAATTTCCATGTTTTTGTGAAGTCTTAGGATTTTTTTGCTTTTCAGCTCTAGTTTCAAGGCACTGTTATCTGAGAGTATACAGGGGACAACTTCAGTTCCTTTGCATTTACTTAAACCTGCTCTATAAACTAACATGTGGTCTATTTTGGAGAATAATCCATGAGCAGCTGAGAAGAATGTGAATTCTTGCTTAGTGGGGTGAAATACTCTGTAGGCATCCATTAAGTCCATTTTTTGAAGAGTTTGGTTTAGCTTAATCACTTCCTTATTGATTTTCTGTCTAGTCGATCTGTCTGTTTGTGACAGTGGGGCATTGAAGTACCCTACTATTATTATATTGGTGCTTATCTGGCTTTTCATGTCCATTAATGCTTGTTTTATATATCTGGGTGCACTAGTGTTTGGGGCATAAATATTTAAGACAGTTATTTCTTTCTCTTGGATAGTTCTCTGTGTGAGAATATAATGACCTCCTTTATCTCTTCTAATAAGTTTTGGTTTAAAATGCATTTTGTCTGCAAATAGGATAGCTACTTCTGCTTTTTTGCAGTTTCCTGTTGCATGGAGAATTATTTTCCATCCTTTTACTTTCAGTCTGTGGTTTTCTGTCTGGATTAGGTGTGTTTCCTGTATGCAGCAGACTGTTGGATCTTGCTTTTTGATCCATTCTGCCAGTCTGTGTCTCTTAATTGGTGTATTGAGACCATTGACATTAATGATTATGATTGATATGGATAGACTTAGGGCCTTCATGTTTTCCTGTTCTAGACTCTTTTATTCTTTGATTTTGTTCTTTTCCCATGAGTTTCCTGTTTGGCTCAGTGGGATAATTTTGTTGGGTCTCATGGGTTTATAATTCTCCTTTTTTTTTTTCCTTCAAGATATCTTTTAGGATATTTTGTAGTGCCGGTTTTGTATGCATGAAGTTTTTAAGATGTCCTTTGTCATGAAAGTATTTTATTTCCCCCTCAATTTTCAGAGATAAGTTTGAAGGGTAAATCAGTCTGGGTTGGAAGTTGTTGTCCTTTAAGGTTTAAAACACCTCACTCTAGGCTTTTCTTGCATTGAGTGTTTGTGTTGAAAAGTTTGTTGTGATCCTGATGAGCTTTCCTTTATAGATGATATTTTTCTTCTCTCTAGCTGCTTTCAATATTTAATTCTTTATTTTCATATCTGAAACTTTTATAATTATATGTGTAGGTGTAGATTTTTGTATATTTTGGCCCTGTGGAGTTCTGTATGCTTTGTGAATCTGGATGTTCAATTCTCTTTCTTTGTCTGTGAAGTTCTCTGCTATTATCTGTGTGAACCATATTTTATGTCCTTTATATTATCTTCTGCACCCTCTGTGACTCTAAACAATCTTATATTATTCTTCTTTGAATTATCTAGAAGCTGTTGCATAGATTTCTCATGGTCTTTTGCATAAATTTTCCATAAATTATGTCTTTCCTGTTCATTGGCTGGGATTGTGTCCTCTAAATCTGAGATTTGGTCTTCTCCAGTGTTTATTCTACTGCATAAAACTTTCATTTTCTTTTTTGATTGCCTGGGTTTCTATTTGTTGCTGTTTGAGAGGTTCCATTGCTTTTGCTATCTCAGATTCTATCATATCCTTGATTTCCTCTATAGCTTTGTTAATCATGCCATTAAGTATGTCCAGTATCTCTGTTTTCTTCTCAGAAATCAGTTCTGATTTCCAGTGTATTAGATCTTCTTTAGTTATCATCTCAGAGAGTCCTGGTGATTGAGTTTCAGACTTCTCCATTTCCCTTCCCTCCATATTACTTTGGGGTGAGGATCTTTGGATCTGAGATTTTGAATGTTTCCTTATTTCTGAGCTTTTGTCGCTGCTGTCAAATTTGGCTTTATAGTTGCCCTGTTGTCTAGTGATGTCTGTTGCAAGTCTCTTTCTTCCTAATATGAAGGTCCCTTCAGATATCAATGTATCTTGGGTTGTTCTTCTTGGGTCTGTAGTGGGTTCTAAATACCCCTAATTCTGGCTCACCATGTACGACACTCAAACAAAACAGATGTATCACCTTCGCTGAAAATCACTAAGCATTAACAGTATCAAACATAACCCAAGAAATGATAAACTAGCAGTTGCTACTCTGACCCTTCCAACCTCATAAGCCAGAACTATGATCATATGCCCAGACTTAAAATTAACCATGAATATATTTACACCGATCAGGGATCACCTTTTGGAAGTGAAATAGAATACAGATTCTTAAAGTAGTTATCTGCTGTAGTTTTGCAGGATCTGTTGTGATTTCACCCTTTTCATTTCTAATTGCATTGAGTTAAGTTTTTTGTTTTTGAATAAGTTGACTCAGGGTTTGTCAACTTTATTTAATCTTTTAAAGAAGCAACTGTGACTCATTGATTCAATGTGTTATTTTCTTAGTTTCTTAGTTATTTCCTTAGATCCATTAATTTCTTTGGTGATCTTTCTCCTTTATATGAGCTTCAGGTTTAATTTACTCCTTTTTCTAGAAGTGTGATGTTCAATATTAAATTGTTTATTTAAGCCCACTCTGTTTTCCCAATATGACTTTCACCACTATAAATTTCCTTTGTAGGACTATTTCATTGCATTCCATAAGTTCTGGCATATTGTATTGGCATTATAATTTAATTGTAAAAACTAATTTCTTCTTTAATTTATCTTTGACCTATTAATTTTTCAGGTGTATGTTTTTGAAGTTATTATGGTTTCTTTTGCCATTGATTTCCAGTTTCAATGTACTATGGTCTGATAATGTGCATGGGATAATTTCAGTTCCTTTGCATTTACTTAAGCATGTTGTATGAGCTAGTATGTGGTCCATTTTGGAGAACAACTCACGTGCATGGGAGAATGTGTATCCTTTTTTAAAAAAATTGATTTTATTGGTATTTTTATATATACATTATGATCACATTCAACATTGATGATTTGTACCAGTACTTGGCACATCTTGATTCTCATTTTTCCCACTCCCCTACCCTCCCTACAACTCCTCGCCCCTATCTAAACTATTTCCTTTTTTTAACCATCAAATTTTGTCTTTCCCTTCTTTACTAGTCCCTATCCCCCTTTTCCCTTTGACCATTTTCTTCCTGTTTCACTATACCTATCATACATTTTAGAACTCATTTACACCTTTAGTTCCTCATACCAGAGAAATGATATGATATTCACACATCTGTCCTATGTATTTAACTTATGAGTATGCCCTTGAAATACATATATTTGAGTATAAATGACTCAAATTTGTCATTCTTTATGACAGAGTAATACCCCATTTTATAAAAAAACCCTCACATCTCAGAAGCATGTGTATTCTGATACTATGTGATAGAACACTCCACTAAGTCCATTTATGAAAATGGTTCAGTTCTAATTTTGTTAATTTTTTGTCTCATTGATCTGTCTATTTGTGATAGTGGGGTATTGAGATCCCCCATTACAGATGCATTAGAGCTTGTTAGTTTTTCATGTTCATTAATAGTTATTTTATATAGTTGAGTGCACTGCTATTTGGTATGTATGCATTTATGTACATATCTCTTTCTTTTGGACTGTTCCCTTTACAAAGATGTAATATCGTCTTGTCTCTCTTCATCACTCTTGGTGTTAAATTCACTTTGTCTATAAATAGAATAGTTACCTCTCCTTTTTTTCTGGGTTCCTGTAGCGTGGAGTGTTGTTTTCCATCTATTGACTTTCAGTCTATCAATTTATTTTCTAATTAAAAGAATTTCTTGTATACAGCCTACAAGATCTGTTGGATCTTACTTCTTTATCCATTATACTAGGCTATTTCTTTTGATTGGTGAAGAGAGACCATTAACATTTATGGTTATAACTGATATGTACTGATGTATCCTGGTCATGTTATTTTCCTTGTTGGCTCCCTTTTTTCCACCTTCTGTTTAATTTATTGCCTTGCTTTATGGATTCATTCTGTTGGGGTTCATGGAGTTGTAATCCTCATCTATCTCTTTCTAGGAAAGTTTTAATTGCATTTCCAATATTGGAGTTTGAACAAAGGACCTTGTGCTTGCCAAGCAGATATGGAACCACTGAGCTAAATTCCTGGCCTCATTGTCTCTTACTAGAATTTCCTTCAGAACATTTTGGAGTACTGGTTTGGTGGCCCTGAATTTCTTCAGGTGTTCTTTGTTATGGAAGTACCTTACTCTTCTATACCCACACACTTATTCTCTACCCAAGATGGGAGAAGTAGGGACAGGAGGAATGGTAAGTGGTTAAATAAATAGACTCTTGTTTTCTCCTCATACTTTCATGGCCAAAGCCTGGAGAGTTAAGAACTTATCTTTGTTGAGGACTATATTCTCAGAGCAGGAAATTTTATAGTTTTCTTAGATGCAGCCAAGAGAATTAACAATATCTAATGTGGAATCTTGGAGGCAGTGAATTAGAATTGGCTAAAGGCTGCATATCTAAGCAGAGAAAAGATCAAATATAGAGCTCCAAGAATCTCTTGGCTTCCATGATGTGGAAGGACCCAGAAGTTCTTGCTGCTCTGATGCAGAAATTGAAACCAAAGACCTATTAGGGTCTTGGTAGCAACAGATGAGATAGACCTCCACATAACCTGTTAGGGGAAGTTGAAAGATTATCCTGTGATAGATTTGAGGATTTGGAAGACCATCCTACTTTGAGGTGAAGACGATTAACAAAAACCTCAAGATGCTAAGCCTTGCCATTGTCACTAGCAGGGTATAGCTAACTAAAACAGGGAATATCTCTGAGGATACTAGCTCTGGGATCAACCATCCATCTCATTTACTCTGAGAGATAAATAATCTCTACCCACAAGTCTCATCTTGGGGGTGAGGAAGAAAAGAGGGGAGACAGTTTTAGAAGAAGCTTGGATTTTGAGCTATCTGCATATGTATTTGAAAGAGATTGTTTAGACCAGGTAGCTGACTGACTATTAACCGGCATGTTTGATCTTACCCTTCTTGGTGGGAGTGACAGCTTGTACGGCAGTTATATCATTTATTGAAAGACACGATACACCATCTTTTAGTATCTGTGTTGCCGAAGCAAGCATTATGCATCGTCTTTTTAGTGTGCCTAAATTGTAATGTGATATTAGCAAATTCCTTCTGTTTACTATAGCACTGATATGAGTAGAAAATAAAGCAGAGACGGGATGTTTGTGTGTGTGTGTGTGTGTGTGTGTGTGTGTGTGTGTGTGTGTGTGTGCGCGTGCTGGGGAAAGAAGCTGAACAGAGAAAAAGAATTTGAGGTGGTGAAGAGGGAGAGGACCTATTGGAGGGTGGGTAGAAAGGAGGGAACAGCTGAGATAGTGAGCCCACGTGGAGCCCATTGAAACAAAAGGGTTTGAATCTGAATGAAAATTTTAGGAAAACAGGAATTAGAGAGGACTGCTAGGGAGTCTCTCATCTTGTAATGTGTGATAAGACACCCTTCCTATCTCTCAGTACACCATCTATGAAGAAATACTTCCCTGTTGGACCTTTTTGGGTTGCTTTCCTGCTTTCGGTCTTATAGTTTGGCGTGTTCTGCCTCGACTCAGAGCCTGCAGGCCTTGGCCTCTTATTTGCTAGACGCTGGTGACTCAGTCTAAGGTTTAGCATATTCTCATTATTATTAAATATGTCTTGTGTCAAGTCTCATATTGAAATCTATGCTACCTCTTCCTTTTTTGTGCCACTGGAAGGTAGTCTGTCTCTGACCTGCTTGGTAGCCATTGGAAACTTAAGTTAGCTAGGAATTTGGTTTCCACAGTTTTCTTTCCTGGGAACAATAATCAATTGTTACTTTTTTTTTTTTGTCTTTTCTTATAGGTCACCATAGGCATTCTTCCCAAGTCTTTTAAGCATCTTTAGCATTCTTTGGATTTGCTACTACATCTTTTATTAATTAGCCCAGAGAAAGATGAGCATATACCACAAAAGGAGGTTGGCTTGTGTACATATGAGTCACACACTATCACAACTATTTTACAGTTATTTCTTCAGACAATTTGCTGCACTAAATAAAAGGTCAAACTTTATTTACAGTGATCTCAGTGATTTCAGTTGTCTGCTAGTTATTGTGTACCATGTGGTTAGGTCTGCAGTGGTTACATCTGTACTAAACATATAAGATTTTTTTCCTGTCATCATTCCCTAAAAAATACTGTATGATAGCAACATAGAACATTCACATTGTATTTGGTA
Source organism: Petromus typicus (assembly GCA_004026965.1). Classification (NCBI taxonomy): domain Eukaryota; kingdom Metazoa; phylum Chordata; class Mammalia; order Rodentia; family Petromuridae; genus Petromus; species Petromus typicus. Next base: position 479 of record PVIR01035423.1, on the reverse strand, counting down.
CTATAAATGCTCTAAAGATGATCTAAAATGCATGGGAGGGTGTGTGTAGACTATGTTATAATGCCAAACAATGTTTTGGTTTTTTTTTCAGCCTCCAACTCACATCACAGCAATCCTCCTGCCTCTGCCTCCCTAGTGCTGGGATTACAGATGTGAGCCACCATGTACAGCATTGTGGTATGTGGTACTGGTTGCTGCTGGGCATGAGTGTCCATGCCTAGTATTGTACATGGCTACCAGGGATCGAACCCGGGTCCTTGCACTTGCAAGACAGGCGCCGAACCACTGAGCTAAATCCCCGGCCCCCAAACAATGTTATATAAAAAGCTTGAGCATCTGTGGGTTTTGGTGTCCACACAGACCCTGGAATCAATCTCTGCGGTTACTAGGGGATGACTGTATTTAGAAGCTTGGTTTATAAAAAGTTTAAAGTGTGTATTTACTTATAATGAGAGAACTTTAAGTCTATCGTAAATGCC
>PVIR01035422.1:0-16339 GCA_004026965.1 Petromus typicus | reverse complement strand
AAAAAAAAAAAAAACAACAACAACAAAAAAGATTAAAATCTTAAACAATTATTCCACATTTACTATGAACAAAAGCCGTAGGCATTGATCAAAGTATAAACTTAGAAAGGTGTCAGGAGCCTCTTGAATAGAAATTTTTATCTTAGCAAGACAAGGTAACTTCACAGTGATTCCACAGATATAAAAACATTACTGATACAGAGATAAACCCTAAGTTGAGCCACACGCCCACTCCTCTAGATTGTTACATATCAAAATGACATGTTCCTGTTAAAATGAACGTCCACGTGAGGCTGACACATTTAACTCCCAACAATTCCAGCATTGCACATAAAAAAAAGTCATTCTACAACTGCTTTAACCTCTGCAGTTTACTTAGACAGACTTCTAGCTTGACTTTTTAAAGCAGATTGAAGATCCTGTGAAAAGAAAGAGGAAAAGAGGCAGTAAAGAAAGGAGAGGGGCAAAAGAAAAGGAGGAGCAGTGGAAGTTAGAATAGAGAGACACAACAATCTTAATATCATACTATCAAGTGCACTTCCACCCGAATCAAATATATAAAGAAAACCGTCATTAGCCTTATGGAGTAATTCATAATCTCTGCACATTATTTTCCAAAATCTTTTTCTGAAACACTTCTATCACTGGATAGGCATTTCCTCCTTTCATTTTAAGACTACATGTGATATGAGGTCCCATTAACAACCCGGATCAGGGCAGAGAAGACAAGAGTCCCACCTAACGCTATGCAGAAAACTATTACAGAAGTGGCTCCGCTGCGTGACCTTGAAGACATATCCGCCTCTGCGAATGAGCAGAGTGGAGTGCTGCAGATATTAGCTGTCAGGAGAACCAGAGAAACTGAATCCTTTAAATAACATCACAGAGGATAACAAGGCACCTTCCCACAGAATGGCAACAGACAGAGCTGTTGGTATTAATGAGCTTGCTGGGGGTTTTGCGCACGCTATTAAGAGAGAGGGTATTTCTAGCTAACATTTCGTCACCCCGAAACAGGACAGCCCTGTGTCTCTAATTTAGTTGGACAGTAATAGGAAATATCATGGCAAATAACATTTACCATGTATAGATTAGGCACTTGTGATAAACACGAGATAAACCACTGTCTGCCCCTGTCATTATCCAAAATCCTGGTCTCAAAATTAGGAAACAAACATATTTCTGTCCCTATTTTTTGAAAACACTATTGCTCTGTAACTTGGTAGCGAGGATATCGTGTAAGCGCTCCCAGCCAGACACAATTCAAAACGCCACTGAGCTGAACCTGGGGTCCGTGGGCACCAAACAAGGGCGGGCTTCTTTAAGGACGGGGATTGGCAAACTTGGACTGAAGTTGGCAATCTTTTTTTTTTTTTCTTCAGTATTGGGAATTGAACTTGGGACCTCGTACTTTCCAGGCAGGCATGGGGAGCTACATCCCCAACCCAAACTTTTTCTATAAACAGCCCAATAATGAAATTTTACACTGCAGGCAAGGACGCAAAACCAAAGGTATTATATGTAGGTGCTGACCACAAAAAGAGAACAAATATATCGAAAATTTTACAGATGAAATTTAAAATATAATGAATTCACTATAATATTTTTGTAACATAAACCTTCCAGTGAGAAGAATGAAATTCATTTTTGGAGGATAATATCTCGTATAACTGAGGTTTGAAGTTAGTGTTATTACAAGGCAAAATTCATCTGTGTACAACAATCAGCCAAAGGGCCACAGAGCCTAGTTTGCTAACTCACATAATAATATCCACATTGTACTCAAGAAAGAACTCTGCACAGAAAAGGCCTCTAAAATCTGGGCCAGGGATTCAGCTCTGGGTCCTGTGCTGCCTTGAAAGGTCTTAAGCTCAATCCTCAATACAGACAGACAGACAGACAGACAGAGACAGACAGACAGACACAGACAGAGCAAGCCTCAAAAACCAAACATCAAAATCAACAAAGGGTAAGATATTCTCAGGTTAAAAATTAGTACTGCTCAAAGCGTAATGGAGTGAAGAGGAGAAAATAATGAGATTATAACAAAAAGGATGGAAACAAAGTTTATGTATATGGGGGGTGGGGGTGGGAGGGTGGGCAGGGTTATGGGAAAAAATGAGAATTAAGTTGTGTCATATACTGGTACAAATTCTCACTGTTGAATGCAATCATGATGTATATATGTAATGTACCAATAAAGATTTCAATTAAAAAAATTAGTACTGCTATAGTTTAAAAGAGTCAGCACAGTAACAAAACATATATGTAACCCTGCTAAAAGAAGGACACACTTGACATGGGTTAGGAACGTGAGATTAAGGTGATTAGAGTAATTTAGAAATTCAGTTGCAGACATTTGGTTCTGCTAAGTATTCAAACTGAGTATAGGTATATTCAATACAGTAATACATAATTATTTCAGAAATTATCTAAGTATGAAAAAACATAAACCTATGCACATAAATTCAAACTACCCAGAGACAACTATTTCTCAATATCTTGAGATATATCTTTGTAGGCATCTAAATGCATAAAAGGATTTATACTATTCATTTACGCATACAGTAAAAATATACACATATGTATTTCTATATCAGATTACATTAAAAAAGCCAATTTGATATAAAAAGCAATCTATGAATTTAGTATAACAGGTAGAGAAAACATAGGAAAATAGTGCTATAAATTCAAAGCCTTATACAATGTTATGCACTTTCCCCATAGGTGGCATATAATAGTAAATATATCTATGGTTAGTTACCTATATGACCATGGAAAAGTGTTAACCAGTCTGAAGTTCTGCATTCGCAAAAATAAAAACCATAATAAAGAAGTCTTATAGGGTTGTTAGTTGTAATGAATTGATATGTAGAAGACTTAAAAATAAAGCCTAGCACTTAATAACCAATATATATAGTTGTCATTTTATCATAAAAATATATTCCAACTTTTCAAGTATTTCTGTTTTCACTTTCCCTAACAGAGACTAAACCACTACCATCTGTCTACCGGATTACTCCATGAATATACACCTAACATAGTCCATGCACCTAAAAGCAACACAAGACAGAGTAGATAAATTATACTTCCACATTAAAAACTTCTGTGCATCAAAGGATACTCCCAAGAAAATAAAAAGTCAGGCCACAGAGTTGGAGGTATTTGTAAGACGTCTGATAAATCTCTCTAGTATCTAAATAATTTATAATAAAATAAAGAACTCAATTAAAAGTTATCAAAGAATCACTGGCATTAGGGAGAAATTTAAATTGAAACCACAGAAATATCATCCCTTACCCATAAGAATGGCTAAAAGGAAAAAGGACAAAAATAAGTACAGATGAGGATGCATACAAATAGAACCCTTGTATATTTCTTGGGAGATCTGAGCATGGTGCAGCCACTTAGAAAATGCTTCAAACATTAATCATTCTCAGCATTCCAGGAAGTTGAGGCAGGAGGATCAGACATTCACATCCAACCTGGGCAACAAAATGAGAACTCCTCTCAAAGTTTTAAAAGGTGCAGTGGGGCTGGGCATGCAGTAAAGAGTAAAGGCCCCAGGTTCAATCCCTATTACCAACAGCAACAAATACAAAGCATAGAGTTACCATGCACTCCAGCAATCTCACTTGTGGTTGCCCAAAAGAAAAAAAAAAAAAAACTATTCACATGAAAACCTATACATTAATAGTCACAGCAATAATCTTAAGAGCCAAAAACTGAAAGCAACTCAAATGTCCATTAATTAATGCAAAACATGGTACTTCCATACAATGGAATATTATTCAGCCATGAAAACAAATGAGATTCGGATGCATATTTAAAGGTGAATTGAAATTCAAACATTATGCACAGACCTAAAGCTAAAATCATATGTTTCCACGTACAGATATAAAACATTGATTATCAATGGCCAGGGGCCAGCAAGAGGGAATGATGAGTGTTTGCTACAAGGACTAAACCAATTCTGGAGTGATGGAAATGGTCTTGAAGGAGATAGCTGTCATCAATGTACAACGCTGAGAAGATACTAAAAATAAAGTGTACACTACAAAGCGGTGAACTTTACATCTATGAACTGTCTCAGTAAAGCTAGAATTTTGTAGAAGCAACACAAATTAGCCACTGCGCCAAAAGTGAAACTCAATAGCCTCTTTTCATAGTCTGAGGTTTCATCTAATAGTCTCATCCTGAGCCCAAAGAAGGGTAAGCAGCTGTTAGGAAGACTAAACCAGCGCTTTATTTGTGCCCATTTCGGCTTCCGACACATCTGGGATTAAGTTAAACAAGATCTGAATATGATATGGATAAACGATACAGCCAGGTGTTCTTATTAAGTTTCCCCTCACTGAGCATAAGTGCAGTGGACAAAGGGGAGACCAAGTAAAATCACACTGGGATTCATCATCGTTTAGAGGGTTTAAACATGAAGATGTCCAAATTTTTATCTAACATGCAAATTAAAAATTAGTCTCTCAGTAAATGTTTTTAAAATTTATATGATATAATTTAGTATTTAAATGTTTCCTGTATTATTTGCCATACTTACAACATCTTATGCTCATTCCTCACTGTAATGATGTAAAATGATATGATAAAAACCAACTAGGCTCTAGAAAACTAATGTATTCGATCCTGAGTTTTACAACATTCATACAATTTTCTTTCATATAACATTTTGAGCAATACGAGTGATTTTAAACAGTATTTCCTTACTTATAGAATTAAATTTAAGCAAGAAATATCTAGTAAAGCAGGCATATCTCCATATGGAAAATAAAATTCTAAAATATTTTATAAATTCCGATTTTTATCAAAACATAAAAGCCATACACTCAATTCATAAGAAGATAAATTCAAAATATATAACAAAAGAAAAGGGAGTTTAGCTCAAGTCGTACTGTGCCTACCTTGGAAGCACAAGGGGCCGAGTTTGATCCCCGGTACCACAATAAATAAATAAATAAATAACAAAAGAAATGAAATAAACTGATCTTTTACTACTTTTCAGAATATACCTTATAAAATTCCAAATTAATGCGGCAAAGTCACCCCAAAAACTCAGTCAACAACATGGATCAATAACAGTCACAAAACTGTGGGTTATTCTAACATCTTAAAATCTGATGTTTGATTCTCAGAATGTAGTACGATAAAAAGAAACTAAAGCAGGGTGTGGTGGCACGTGCCCCAGCCCTGTGGGTGCTGAGAGGGAGGAGTTAAGAGTTTGAACTCAGTCTGGGCAGTGCGGGGTCTTAGTGAGACCCTGTCTCCAAAAAACGGCAGGAAGGGACAACTAGCAGTGGAAGAAATGCACTTCCTGTGTCCCCACCTTCCAAACTGTGATTCAGCAAATGGAGGGGGTGGGTTTCTGGGACCATAACCAAGAAATCTCTATTTCAGAACACTCACGTAATTACCTTAGTATTGACCCAAGCACAGCAACATTATGGTTATAAAATCAAGTGGCCCACAACAGCATGCCTTCCAACTCCGTATCAAACCTTAGATATTATGGAAAGAAAAATAAGGTGATAGCAAATGGTACCTTAGCACAAATGTAGGACAGAGGAGAGAGGGAGGAAAATTTTTTAAAGGGAAATATTCCTTTCTCGTGTTTCATTTTGTTTTATTTGTTTTGAGACACAGCCTCTCAGTGTAGTTCAAGCTAATATTGAACTCACTATGTAGCCCAGGCTGGCTTTGAACTCACAGTGATCCTCTTGTCTCAGCCTGCCAAGTGCTGGGATTACAGGTGTGCACAACAACAATGGGCCTAATAAGGAAAATATTCCCTAAAAAAGCATATTTAACTGATACATAAAAAACATAAAAATTATATAGATTAAAGGCATATGGTGTGAGATTTTCAGACATGTCCTTATCATGTATGAAATGATGAAATCAGGGCACATACTGCTCCTAGTCGACTGCGGTGGAGACGTAATTACCGACAGAGAATCACCTACCACCACCCCTTCGCAGATCTCTCTGCAGACGCTTCCAACGTGCCTGCCGTTCTCTCTCACAGGGAGGGCCAAGGACAGTGTTAGTCGGACTAAAGCAAGGAGAGACCGGCAGACTCTGGGGAAGTGTCTGGTTTCCTGATCAAATAACCAGTCCTTTCCCTACCCTACCACCTTAAATTCTGAAATGATGTCCTAGAAAATGGCACTTTAAAGTATCCCTGAAGAAAGGGGGAAAAAAAAAAAAAGAGGCATCATGGGACAATTGTATCAAAACCCACACGACATTTCTTGTATCATGACAAAAATAAACGCGGATTTTTAAAACTCATTGCTAATGGTACCTAAAACTCATTGGCAGTTTTTTTTTAACTCAAAAATATATGCATAATAATTCATATAGAGCCTCCTTTTTCAACTCTAACAAAAAAGAAAACTAGAAAGCAGAGTGCCTAAATAAAAATTAAAAATCTCAACCAAGAGTTCTACTAGAAATGACAAGTGATGACAACAGCCACAAAGCAATGAACTGAGCCAGTAAGGCTCAAGCCACCAGATGGGGTCCAGCTCACAGAGATACACCAAAATGGAGAAGGGAAAGCCAGTGTGTAAGAGCTGAGCACAAGATCTAGAGACATCCCAGTCACATACTTCAAAAGCTTTACTGTTTCAAAATCACTAAAAACACTTTCATTACAATGTTGGATCTCAGCCAGGTGTGCGGCGTAGACCTGGAATCCCAGCACCAAGAGACTGAACCCAGGGGATCATCTCCAATTTAAGGCTAATTGGGCTTCGTCGTAAGTCAAGGCCAGCTTCAACCACACAGAGGGACCTTGTCTCAAAAAAAAAAAAAAAAAACCTGGGCAAAGAGGCATTTTAGGAACTGACATTTGTTTTTCCTTTATTCTTTTTTCAAAGGAATGAAAAAGAATGAAATTTTAAACTATGAGTCTTAGTGTCTAACATAATTTGTCAACTCTAAAATATCTGTAAAGAACTGTCAACTAATAGGAATTTGCAAAGCAAATCAAACAGTACCTGACCTATTTTAAATGACATAATTGTTAGCAGTAGATCATCAGTGAAATGGGGTTACTGCTAGGTAAGACACAGAGTTCAAAATATTCTTTGTTGTTATTACCAGGGATCAAACTCGACCTTGCGCTTGCAAGATGGGCACCAGAACCACTGAGCTAAATCCCCAGCCCCAAAATAATTCCTCACAATTAAGAATAGCAGTGTGCTTTCTCAGGTTTGGGATTTGTTTGTTTGTTATGCGGTACCAGGGATCAAACTTGGGCCCTGGTAAAAAGGGTTATATTCTTATCATAGAAATGTATAGAGATTTTAATCTTTTTAATCTCAGATTTTTTTTTTCTCCTGACTAACCTTTCTACCAGAAATCAAGCAGCTAATAAATAAGACAATTCTATGAATAACTGTACTTAAAAAAAATTAACAAAAAATAATTATCTCTTTAAAAACCAAAAGCTAACACATCCAACTAAGATGAAATAGGCCGTCTCAGCAATCTTACAGCTAATGACTTTCTCTTTCATTAATTAAGAGGAAAGAGGACTTCATAGTTGGTTCTATGGGGCCACCATACCTGACAATGTAAAACTATAACACTTAGAAAAAATACACAGAAGCTACACATTCAGAATTCAAAGACAGGCAAACAGTTCTTTAGCTTACTACCAAAAGTGTCATCCATTTAAAAATTCGACAGCCTGGAGCTCATCAAACTAAAAAAGAAAAAAAGCTCCATAAGCTCATGTCAGGTAGATGGTTTAAAAAATACCACAAACTATTTATTTTACAAAGAAGTAGAATCTATAAAAGGTTCTATTCAGAATTAAAGATTTTTAACTCTGTACAAATTCTTCCAAAACCAAAGATGTCATTATTTTCTGGCTATCTAAGCCTGAGGAATGATAATCTAGATACCTGTTACAGGTGAATGTCCCGTGACTGGAGGAGGTAGGTCTGGTCATAAAAGGGCAACGTGGGGGACTACTTTGTACTTTGAAAGTAGTGCTAGATACACAAATCCATAGATGTCAAAACGGCACAAAAATACAATGCAGACACTTTACACAAATGGGCAGAAGCAAATCTGGTATGATCTGGAACACAACAGTGGATCTACTCAGGCCAATATCCTGGCTCATGATGTACAAGGACAGCTTATGATACGCTGGAAGGGCGTAAAATGTGGGCACTGAGGGAAAACTGGGTAAAGTACACACAGGCTCTTTCAGTATCATTTCTTATAGTACAAGTGAAACAATAATCACCTCAATATTAAAAACTTAAAACGAAAGCAGTGACTGTGAGCCTTTGCTAATAGCACAGATGAGAAGCTCTTGCGTGCCTGTCTCTTCTAGGCCCTGCCATTCACTAGCATAAGAACGAGAGGTGGTCGGACAGGACGCAGCTACAGGCTGTCTCTGTGGCAGTGCTGGGGAAAGCAGGGCAGACAGGCCAGGCAGACAGACGGAAAGAGTGCCCAGCTGTGCCTGGACACGCGCTGGAGGCCGGGACCTAACAAGTGCTCGTGCTGGGAAGTGACGTGTGTCAACACAGGTGACCCAGCCTGGACTGACAAGCCCAGTGAGGAAAAAGGTCAAGGTTCTGGGCAAACCCGAACAGAGTCACAAGTTTATCTTCCATGCAACCGAGATGGGGACCAAAGGCGCTGAATGGCCAAACATCACAGGAACCACGGACAATGCCCACACTGAAAGCATCAGTCCATGTGTTCACAGGAGGAAATACATGCTGGACTGGGGCAAAAAAGACAAAGTCCTTCAGTTCAATTCATGTATTTATGTAACTTTTGATGATGTACGTATGAACATTAACTGCAGACAGTGCTTGTGTAGAGGGTATCACGGGCCACCTATATTGAGACGATGGCGGGACAAGTTCACAACAGACCACCCACCCACCCAACAGACCAACCCATCCAGTTCCCTCCCAGGGCACAGACCAGAAACAACACAGAGTCCCAGGCAGAGATGTTTAGGTAAGACTTAGTGGCTGCTGAAGTACTAAGGGCTACTATCAAAGTACAATGTCGCCACCTGCCTGATGAAGCGACCAAGTACACTCCCTTCTTCAGAGAAGGCACCTCCTAACTTGCAGTTCTAATCACAGCTGCACAACTGTCCCGTGTAGGTCTCTGACTGTCCGGATCCACTTCCGGATGGCTCTCCGTGAAAAGGAGAATGAACAAGGTACAAAAGAAACTGCAATGGCATGTTCCAAAGTGCAGCCTGCCTGCACCGAGGGTTACACCTCCGTTATTTCCTACTCCACTGCCCGAGGTAACGCCACTGACTCAGCATGCCCTCTATTCACAGAGCTCCCATTAAACACGAAGGGTTGGCTGGCCGGCAACTCGGGTAAGAGGAGACATAATGTTACCCCTCGGGCTGGGGGCAGCTCCCTAACCTTACACCAGAAGCCCGATGGAGTGGGGAGCAACAGCAGAGGATGGTAATGTAAAGCTATCAGTCCCACTGTAACCCGGGATTGGCGGACAATGCCGACGAGTCGCTGGGCCCCATCACTTTCGTACTGTATGCAGATGACAAATGAGTCCACCGGCATCATGTGGTCATAAAGGCCCAGGTCATGTGTAAAGGCAGAGAGAGGGAGAGCAACAGGCCCTCCCCAAAAATGAAGATGGAGTTACAGTCCACACAGTTGGAGCCTCACACCATACAGGAAGGTCAAGGCTCGGAACTTACTGGCCTTTGCTCTGTTGGATTCTGAACTTGTTTGGTACCAGTGACTCATGTATATTCTTTCCCATTTCTCCCTTTTCTCAGGGAGAATGTCTATCTTCTGCATGTCCCAATATGTTTTAGTAGCAGATAGACTGTTGCAATTTCGTAGTCTACAGACAGGAACAAAGTTTGCTTTATGTGACTTCAACCATCCCTGGCTTCGATGATTTAGACGATGAGATTGGAGATTTGGAGACGATATTTTCAAAACATTTTGAAGTCGTGCCCTAACAGGTTCAGAATGTTAGGTAAGTGGGCACAGAGTAAAGGTTATCTCACACCAGGCAAGAACATATATTCTTGAAAAGATGGAATGAAGTGGAAGGAATCGTAGTCTCTAAACAGACACAACCACATCCTCTACAGGGCTGGCTCCTTGGCAAATGCTCAGTGTAATAGAGTTATACACAGTATATACTGGATGCTCGGAGTTGCTACTAAAAGTAGTAACATGCACCCTTATTAAGACACGGAGGAGAAGGGCATAGTGTGACCACAAAGACAGAGACTAAGTGATGATGGGACTACCAGTCAGGGAATGCTGGTAGTTACCAGAAGCTGGAAAAGGGGAAGAAAAGATTTTTCCATAGAACCTCCAATGGGACCAGTATTAAAAAAAAGAATATACAAAGGAAGTTCAAACTGAACACAGACTTTTTTACAGCTTGATTTGGAACACCTTTGAGAGTAAACTTCTAATATTTTAAGTCAAAGAGTTCACGGCAATTTGTTACAGTAAACCACAGGAAAGAAATAACAAGCAATTCTGGACCCATCTCAAATGATGTGGGTTATAAATCTGTGGGCATTACACCCAGGTCAGATATTGCTGGGTTCTATGGACAGTTTGTATTAGGATCTGGAAATACCAACTTATTTCCCAGAGCATCTATACCATCTCACATTCCCAACAGCAAGGTCTGGTGGATAAGAAATCCATTTCCTCTACACACTGGCCTTTGAGAGTCCTTAAAAGAAACTTGCATCTTTTGTTTCTCTGAATGGGTTCTTTCGAAGAGCACGTGGGTTTTATTTTGATGAGCTACAACTTGTCAAGTTTTCTTTAATGGATCTGGCTACTATTGTCACATTTTCAATAATCTTTTCATACCTGAAAGGACAAAGCTTTGTCCTCTGGCTCCTCATAGAAGTTTTACAGCTATGTTTTACATTTAACTATATAATTCAATATGAGTTACTTTGTTGGGGGAAAAACCAGCTAACCTTTCTTTACTTCATATCTATGCACCTTTGTCAAAAACCAACCATCCACTTGCATGATAAAGTTCCTGAAGTCTTTACGGATTAATGTGTATTTAATAAATCTTGCTATCAGGTGTGCTATCTATTCTACTTTGTTCTCATTTTTCATGTTATTTTGCTTCTTAGAAGTCTTCCATATTTTCCAGTCAACGTTAGAGGATTTCTATGGAAAAAAAATTTTTATTGGGATTTGATGAATGAATTGAACAATGAATTTACAGATCAGTTTGGGAAGAACTGGCATAATAATTGCATTATATTTTTTGGCACAAGAAAATAGGTCAACCTCCCTACTTACTTTCAAGCAATATTTTCTAGTTTTTAGTGTATGAGTCCTGCATAGAATAATGTTAATATTTTACCTTGAAACAACCAATTATTATTAGTATGTGAAAGTTCAGCTGCTTTTTACATAGGGATCTACATCCTGAATGTGGTTTAAAAAATTCATTATCTCAGTTTTTTATGGAATCATGGAAATTTTCCACCCACCCCTATCAACTCTGAATAGAGATGGTTTCACTTTCTCCTCTCTGTCCTGATAGCTGTTTCTTCCATGTTCTCAGGCATCTTCTGCAGCTCTCTAGAATACACTGTCTTTGCAGGTCTCGTGCATTTCTGCTGTCTCTGGAATCTATGACTGTAGCCTTCTCGGGCTCAGTATCATCTCATTAACGCGCAGACATTACAAGGTGCTACTTGGGCAATACTTTCTGTACCACAGACTGCAAACTCTCTCAAGGCACTAAATCATAGCCCTCTTCTTGCTTCTCATCTCTCGAAAACAGTCATCCTGCCAGGTTGCTATGAAGTGTCTAGAACAAGCACTATTTAATGATGAGTTGCTTCAGGGAGAAAAGCAAATAAATCTCCTCTCATTCGATTCTGGCCAAAGGTATAGGAAATGACATTGATCCTTTCTTTGGCACTCGCTGTGGTAGGTGCTTTGCTAAATATTTTATACATAATACTTATGATCAATAAATCCTATGAAGCAGGTGGAGGTCCTATTATATAGATAAGTAACAGAAAAAGTAATTGGCTTCCTTTGGTTATATAATTATTAATCCGTATCCAAGGACATAGACAAATTGGAAAAGCAGGAATGAGAATTGACTGTAAAGGAGTGAGGAGTTTGATTTAAGGGTTATGAATATTTTGAAATTAAGTATTATTGATGGTTTGCTTCACTCTGAGACCACACTAAAAACTTCTGAATTGTACACTTAAAAATGAACTTTAAGGGCTAGGAACTTAGCTCAGTGGTATCACATCTGCCTTCTAAGCATGAGGTCCTGAGTTCAATCCCTGGTACCGAGAAGAAAAGAAAAAAAGAATTTTAAGGCTGGGTATGGTGTGCACATCTGCAATCCAGGGTCTCAGGAGGCAGAGGCAGGAGGGGTGCCATGAGTTTGAGGCTGGCGTGTGCTATATAATGAGTTCATGGCCACTCTGAACTGCATAGTGAGACCCTGTTCACCAAAAATGTTAAAAAATGAATTTTACAGCATCAGATGTATCAATAAAACTACTGAGTTTTTAAAAAATTAAACAAATCACACAACCTCAAACCACATAAAGGGTTTTCTGGTTTTAAAAAATAAGAATAGAAAGTCCAGTTTAATTTGAATATGGGTATAAGCAAAATTAATCAGTATTTGTAACCTGTTCACACTAAAAATGTTGGTTTTATCTCAAATGAGCATCAAATAGTGACAATCAATAATATTAAACAAAGTGATTGCTTTAACCTTGGCAATTAAAGGGGTTAATCATACTATTTTGCAGGACTATTGCCAAATGGTAAATCATTACTATCTGATTTGTTTATTTATTTGTTTGGTTGTTTATTTATTTTTGAGACAAAGTCTTGCTCTGTGGGTCAGGCTGGTCTTGAACCCACTACGTAGGCCAGGTTGGCCTCAAACTTGTGGCCATCCTCCTGCCTCAGCCTCCTGAGTTCTGGCATTACAGGAATGCGCCACCATCCCCAGCTCTGAATATTTAAAACACTTATGGCCTATTTTTGATATCTGCTTTCTTTTAGCATTATGTACCATTTATATATCTGCAGATTCATTCTGGAAATAGAAACAAACAAATAAAACAGGTGTTTTAAAACTATTTTTGCTATTTTCCAAAATTAACATGTTAAATACAAAAGTGAAAAGTCTACCTGAGTAGGGTACATATGAGACTGACATGTAGTAGCCAGGTACAGAGGGGCATACCTGTACTCCCAGGGCTCTAGCAAACTGAGAGAGAAGAGTCCCAAGTTCAAACCCTGTCTGGGCAATTTAGCTAGTCCTCGTCTCAAAGTTACGAAGTAAGAGGGGGCAGCCTGGTGTGACAGTGCAGGGTTCAATCCCTAGTATCAGGGGAAAAAAAAGATTTATACGTTTTTTTCAAAACAACGTCTAGTTTTCTTACTGCATATGTGCTTTATGAAGAAAATTACTGTCAGATGCAGAGGATATTCTGAGTCAAATACCACAAAACAACTTAATTCAACATAATTAAATCCACATATTCTTTCCCTCTCCATGATTAAAGTACTCTCAGAGTTCTTGGAAGAATTGAGGATAATATGATTTTGAAGAATTTGAAGAGGGCTAGATGATCATGTGTCATACATATTTAATGACTAATGTTAAATTTTATCATATCAAATAATTTTAAATTGAATTTTATAAAAATTAATTTTATGGCCACAAAATGAGGTCCTCAGATCATGATAACTGCTACTGAGAAATTCCAAATTGCAGTGTATGTCTTAAATCAAAATCATTTTAATACATTCTACCCATTTTGCATACCTGTTAAATATGAATAGCATTTACAGAAATAAATTAGAGTACTGAGGGTATGTAAGTCACTAAAGATGAGGGACAAGAAGAAAGTTAAGTCAGATTTCTATTTCCAAAATGAATCTACAGATATATAAGTGGTACATAATGCTAAGAGAAAGCAGATATCAAAAATAGGCCATAAGTGTTTTAAATATTCAGAGCTGGGGATGGTGGCGCATTCCTGTAATGCCAGAACTCAGGAGGCTGAGGCAGGAGGATGGCTACAAGTTTGAGGCCAGCCTGGGCTACGTAGTGGGTTCAAGGCCAGCCTGAACCACAGGGCAAGACTTTGTCTCAAAAATAAACAAACAAACAAACAAACAAATAAATAAATTAAATATTCAAATATTAAATGATTATAGATGAGGTGAAATATCCCAACCGTAGGATGGATAGGACAGGGTTCAGTAAAGGATAATGAAATGAAATTTCACATCTTTACCTAAAATGCTCATCTAATTTAAAACTTCCAATAAAAAGAACAAAAATGAATTGTAACTAGACATTAAGCAACTCAGTTGTGACTTGAAGTGAAGAATGTTCCAAAAATGAATGAGATATGTCAAAAGATACAGATACCCACATGGTAGCTTCCCACTAGTCACATTTGAGACATTATAAGAAAGAAAATTAACAATTATTAAACAAGTAGAACATACCTTATGAAATAGACATCTATGAGCTGAAAATTATATGGTAAGTCAAAATCACAGGCGATGGTTGATGGGAGAAAATGAAAACAATAAGGCTTCTCAGATGTTCTTGCTAAATATCCTGAGTCTGGTTGTGAGAAAACACCAGACAAGATACGAAAGCAAATTCTACAAAATGCACAGGACACAGACTACAGTATTCAACGTTGCTGAAACCAGGAATGGCGAGCAAATGACGCACTGCTCCATAACGAAGATCATGACAACCACGTTTTCTGAATCAGATCCTTTTGCTATTATTGGGACAACAGGAGATTTAAATGGGGGTATGAATGTCATGACGGTAGCATAAATTTATGGTTGAGAAGAGTTTTCTTATTTGTAGTAAATACATGCCAGACATCGAGGATAACAACTTTGATGGCCAAATTAAATAATTCAGGGGGAAAAAAAAGGTCTGGATCTGTGGAAGAGTTCAAGAACAGGAGAGTCCAAAATACATTTTATTTTTTAAAAGAAACTCCAGTATTATTCAAAACAGACAAATAGCTCATCAAGATACCAGGACGTTAGTAGGGCAAAAGTAACTACTGGCATTTTTAAAAATTATCAGTTCTATGAGATAAGAAGATACACAGAGAAATTCTTAACATGAATCAGTGCCTCAGTGTAGGTTATGACCCAAATGACACACTTCTAACCAGAAATCTCACGAAAAGTCTATTTTATTAATCTTAGAGACTTACAGTGTTCTTGTCCTAGGCATTTTGTGAGATATAGTAAAGTCTTTACACAGAAATGTATAGAATTTACATTTAACAACTAAAACATTTATTTTCAAAAGTTTTATATATTACTTGTAAAATCAAAAAGATGCTAAAAATAGATCAAAATATTAAAGACAAACAAAAAGAAAAGAAAAAGTTACTACTATTACAACTGTACAAGTGGTAGAGTGTCTAGCCAAGTGGTAAGACAGAAAAACAAAACTGAAAAAAGTAAAAAAAAAAATATGACTTTTTGTAAAACATTCCACAAAGAAAATTCACTAAAAACCTATTTTATCTCATAAAAGTTTACCAAAGTAAGAAGATAGAAATTTGAAATAAACTAATCAATAGTTTAGCTATCTTACAAACATGACTAACTCTAAAATGCAGTAATTTCTATATGAAATCTTCTACAATGTAGTAACATCATCTCTATGAAAATGTAATTTCAATTCAACTTTGTCCCACAAAATCTTCACATAATTTTTTTGTATCATTCCAAAAAGTTAGCCTAAAGATAACAGCTAGGGAAAGGCTAGAAAATGAATGGTAAATCATGTTATAAAGCTAAAATAAGAAAAACAGAATAATACTGCTAAAAGATTTTGTTTTTACATTCTTTTAGAGACACCTCCAAATAACTGCAAAACACGAAAAAGTACCACATTGTATGGACATCTCCATTCTTCAATATTACTAACACACTGCAAATCTTATGAAGCTGTGTCATTTATTTGTCTTGACAAAAAATTTTAACAAACTAACAATAGCATACAATTTGACCTGTTAATACAGCAGGCTGCATGCCTAACATATAAAGAAGTTTTAAAAGAATGTAACTATAATACAATTACACACCCCCAACAGGTTAATAATACTTAATAAATATGTAAGACTCAGATTCTAGGTAATATTTTCCAAGTGTCTCAAAAATATTTCCTCATTTTCTGGTTAACTTAGGGTACAAAGTTTACAAATTCCATTCACATGATATGTTCCCTGAATTTCTTTTCTTTTTTTTTTTTTTTTTTT
>PVIR01035420.1:0-16489 GCA_004026965.1 Petromus typicus | reverse complement strand
CCACGCCCCACACTGTGGTATGTGGTGCTGATTGCTGGTGGGCGTGAGTTTCCACGCCCAGTATGGTATGTGGTTACGGGGGATCGGGGAATCGAACCTGGGTCCTTGCGCTTGCAAGACAGGTGCTGGAACCACTGAGCTAACTCCCCGGCCTCATTTATTCATTTTTCTGAGACAGGGACTTGCTCTGTAGTTCCAGTTGGCATTGAACTCTGATCCTTCTGCCTCAGCCTCCTAAGTGCTGAGTTGACAGGTATGCATCATCATGCCTAGTAAAATAAACTTCTAAAAAAGGGCTGCATAGGTTAGGGTAGAGAGCATGCCTGACATGCACATGGCCTAGGCCAGGCTCCAGTGCACATAGGCATGCACACATGCACAACACGAGGGAAGGACACTGCTATGCATAATCTACAAGTGGTGCCTCAGCAAATGCTGAGGCCAGTGGTGTCACTGCTGTAAGGCCTCTGTCCGTCATGCACAAGGCCCTGGGTTCCATCCCAAGCACCACACACAAACACACAGGTGGGGCAGCACATGCTTATACTCCTGGCACTTGGGAGGCTGAGGCAGGAAGACTGCTGAGTTTGGGTCCAGCTTGGGCTACACAGCGAGTTCAAGGTTAGCCTGAACTACATAGTGAGACTCTGTCTCAAAGAATAACAACAAAAACCCAAATTATTGAGACAAAGCCAAGTAAAAACTATAGGCAGAGAACACCAAACTCTACTACTCATGGACACTGGGGGCTGTGGCCAGGTATAAAGGACAAGTGAGAGACAGCAGATGGATGATGTCTGTCCCAGGGAAAGGGCAAAAGGATCAGTGAACTCCCACTGGGACCAGCTTTACTTGTGATGTTCTACTTATTTCTTCTACCTGTTGAGCTCTAAGCAAAAAGGAAGAGCCTCAGCCCCAACCCCGAGTGCTGCCGCGCGCAGGTCCTCCGGACGCGTTACTTAGACCTGACGCCTGCTCCCGCCAAGGCGACACACAGGCTTCTGCTCAATGGGGCATCTCCCGGGAGTCTCCCATTCCCCTCCGTGCAATATGTAACTTGTTTTCTGTTGTTTTTTGAGACAGGGTCTCACATGTGGCCTAGGCTGGCCTTGAACTCACAGTGATCCTCCTGCCTCTGCCTCCTGAGTGCTGTCTCACAGGCGTGAGCCACCACACCAGGCTCAATGGTCTAAGTAAATGGAGGCCCAGCACGTACAGTCGGAGTCCCTGATGTTAAGCATGTCTCTGCTTAACTTCTAGGCCGCTGGGCTCAAGAGTCACTTCTGCCTTTTACCAAGTGACCAGTTAACAAGTGTGCTTCCCTACTGTCCACTCAGAGCAACGTTTTCTTAATCCCTCTCTCCCTGCTTTGCCTGTGTGGCCAGGTGGATTATGACCAGAAGCCTCACTGCTCATAACCAAACAAGTCAGCCTGAATCCCTTCTAAGCCACAGGTGTGGGTTTCCCTAGCAAGGCAGGCTGGCGCCCACCCCGTCCTATGGGACCAGGCCCACGCAGTGCCAGCCGCCCTGGCTCTGACGTGTTCATGGGGGTCATGTTCACAGGTCCCCATGGCCCGTGTGGTGAGAGGAAGAGCCAGATTGAGGGAAGCAAAGGCACCACCTTCCCTTTGAAAAGGACTGGAAAGTAACGCGTGGTGCTGCTCTGAGGGGAGTAGAGGTGCACACCTGTCATCCTTGCACTGGGAGGTTGAGGCAGGGGGGTCACCATGAGCTCCAGTGCAGGCTACATGGTGAGACCCTGTCTCGAGAAACCATCACTACCAAAAGCACACAAGTGTGCAGGTACAAGGAGCTGGTAGTTTGACTCAGAATTGGACTCCATGTGCATCGGGAGCACTACGGGGAGCCTAAGAGGAACACACCACTCCCTAAAACTTAACATGATTCTTTATGAGACAGGGTCTTGCTATGTGGCCTAGGCTAGCCTCGAATTCACGGTGACCCTTCTGCCTCAGCCCAAGTGCTGGGATCACAGGCGCTCATCAAACCACTCAGCTTAAAACGATTCTTAGAAAAACCTCTCCTTGTTGGGGGTCTGGTGTCATTTCACTGCATTTTCATCTGCCACATACCCTTGGGGGACGAGGAATCCACACAGCTACTTATCAACTTTTGAAAAACTGGCGATCATTTAGAAACCCGAATTTGGCTTTTTCTTCCTGTTCCTTGGTAGTGAACTTTTTTTTTTTGAGACAGGGTCTCACTTTGTAGCTCAGGGTGACCCTGAGCTCACTGTGTAGCCCAGGTGAGCCTCAAACTCAGCAATCCTCCTGCCTCTGCCTCCTGAGTGCTGGGATTAAAGGTGTGAGCCACCACACCTGGCATTGTTGTATGTGATTACCAGGGATGAATCTGGGACCTTGTACTTGCTAGGCAGGCACCAGAACTACTCAGCTAAATCTCTGGCCCAGTAGAGAAACTTCTTAAAGATGAAGTCTTGCTGGGCCGGGGATTTAGCTCAGTGGTTCCAGCACCTGTCTTGCAAGAGCAAGGACCGAGGTTCAACCCCTGGCAACCACATGCAATACTGGGCGTGGAGACTCACGCCCAGCAGCAGTCAGTATCACATACCACTGTGTCAAGTGTGGTGGCTCACGCCTGTCATCCCAGCATTCGGGAGGCACAGGCAGAAGGAATGCTGTGATGTGAGATTGAGGCTGAGCTCAGGTCCAGCCTGAACTACAAAGCAAGACCTTGTCTCAAAAAAAAAAAAAAAAAAAAAAAAAAGACCAACCTAAAAAAAGATGAAGTCTTGTTATGTTGCCCAGGCTAGCCTCAAGTTTGCAGCCTTCCTGCCTCAGCCTTCCCAGAAGCTGAATCGCAGCCTTTTCTTTCAAAGAGATGGTGGCATCTTGCCCTGCTGCCCACCCAGGGTGAGCTAGAAGCCAGGCCCAGAGCGACAACTTTATAGTGGCCACTTCCTCCCTGGGACTGACACCCTTAGCTGATAGATATGAGGGCTGTCGGGACTTAGGAGGACATACCTGCCTCGCCCTCAGCGTGTCTGAGGACTCTCCCTGCAGTATGTAGGCTGCGTGTGCTTGGGGAATTAGTGCCCAGTACAAAGGTCTTGGGAATTTAAATTTTCACTTTTTTGATTTTTTGAGACAGGGTCTCACTACATAGTTTGTGCTTGTCTTGAACTCAATACATAGCCCAGGCTGGCCTTAGACTCAGGGCCTCAATTTATGGAATGGTGGGATTATAGGTGTGCACACTACACCCAGCCCTACCTAGAGCCTTCTTCCTCCATTCCTCTGCTGAATCCAACATACTGCTGAGCTGGTAGGAAAGCTGAGTTTCAAAACCAAGAGTGTCAAGCTGGAACACCGCATCGGGAGGTCAGGGCTCAGTGGCTGGCTTGGGCTGCACAGCAAAGCAGATGAGAGGGTAAGGACTGGACATGGCTCGGTGAGTGAGATGCTGGGCTGGAGCTTCAGCAGCACAGAAAATGAGCACCAATTACTGCGAACGGCTTCCAGGCCGTGACACTGCTCCACGGCACAGAGCAGACCACAGCTGGCCCTCATGGCTCTACCCTTGTCTTTCATAAATGGCTCACAAGACGCAAGGCGAGGGAAAATGACCGATTTTATTAGTGTTTGCACAGCTGAAAAGTCCCATCAATGACAAACTTCCTTCTTTGCTCACTACCTACAGACTGCCACTGAACACCCACAGTGACAATCTTCACACCACAGCTGGGCCATGCCACAGGACACTCAGCAACGTGGTGGGGTGGGATGGTGGTGCTTCCTCTAGGGCAGACATACTCCATGTTAAAAATCAGCTGGCCAGGGATTTAGTTCAGTGGTTCTAGTGCCTGTAGTGATCCCCAGTAACCGCATACCACAACTCAGGGCATGGTGACTCATACCTACCAGCAATCAGCACTCTATACCACAGTGCTGGGCGTGGTGGCTCACCCCTGCAATTCCAGCACTCAGGAGGCAGAGGAAGGAGAATTGCTGTGAGTTCCAGGCTTGCCTGGGCTATATAGTGAGCTCAGGGCCAGCCTGAACTACAAAAAAAAGCAAGACTATCTCAAAAAAAAAAAAAAAAGAGTTCCTACTCATCAGTCAGGAGGCTAAGGCAGGAGGATCACCTTGAGGGGTACACAGTAAAGTCCAGGACAGCCAGACCCTGTCTCAAAAAACAACACAAAAAAACAAAAAACCACCAAAGAAGAAGAAAAAAAGCTCATTTTTTTGACTAAATCATAGAGAACCTTAGTCTATGCACAGGCCGTAGGATGGCACAGGGTAGCAGCTGGCAGTGTGCCCTCTGCACGCACCCTGGGGTGGGCCTCAGCCTGGGAGTCCTTCCCATTTTAACTCAAACTCTGAGAGTTGTGGGAGGGACGAAGAAGTTCTCAATGGGGCAAGAGCTGCCTGTGCCCGCTGCCCAGCCTGCCCTGTCGGGTGAAGGCAAATCAGTGTGCTGTCACCGGTGCCTGGGGCTGGTGTCCGGCTCCTGAAATCAGAACTCATCTGCCTCCTCAGTCTTGGGCAGGAGCATTTCAGCAGAGAAACCTCCTGGCTCTGCCACGACAGCACCTGACTCTCAGCAAGCAGAAGTCAGTGATCACTCTGGCCCAATGGGGAGGGCAGAGTCTGCATCCTCTCCTGGCTTCTGGCCACCCCGGCTCCGGTCCTTTTCCATGTACTCCTCCAGGCGCAGCAGCCACTTGGTCCAGTAGTGGGAGCAGAGTTCGGCATCTAAGAGGTGGGCGTGTGCAGGGGAGCCATCCTTGTAGGCCACCACGATCAGGCCGCACTGCACCTGTGCAGAGATGGTGGCAGCTGGGCTCCTGTGAGCTCAGACGTCAAATTGGTTACTCTCTAAGTGTATCTCCTGACTACAGGAACATCTACCTCTGAGGTGGTAACTAAATACTGCACAGTGCTAAGCCAGCATAGTGGTGCACACCTGTAATCCCAGTACTTGGGAGGCTGAGGCAGGAGGATCACCATAAGTTTGAGGCCAGCCTGTGCAAAACAGTGAGTTCAAGACCAGCTTAAACTATACAGCAAGCAGGACCCTACTCAAAAAGCCATAAAGAAATAGACTATGCCCAAGACCCATGTGGGAACCAAGATGACAGGCATGACACTGAAGAATGGACTGGGAGCAAGAGGAACAGAGGAAAGAAGCCTGGGGACAAAGATGGTGCTTCTCAGGAAAGAGGTGGAGGCCCGGAGTCAGGCGTGGACCCCTGGGGAGGAAAATGTGGCCTGACCTGGAAGCTGTAGTTGGCATCGTGGTTGAGGGCGCCCATGTACGCCACCACCTGCAGCGGGTTGTCGTATGTGTTCCGGAGGGAGGGCTTTGGCTTCTCTGACGTCTTCCAGTCAATCACGCACAGCTTGCCCCTAGGTGAGAACAATCTACATGTGCGACTGGCTCAGACAGGAACTTCCTCCTGTGCACAGCATGCACCTCACAACACTGCCTCTACTCTCTTTCTGCAGCCCCCCCAACAAACTTCAGGTACCAGGATTGAACATGGGGCCTTCAGAGAGCTATATCCACAGCCCTTTTGAAATTTCACTTTGACACAGGGTCTTGCTAAGTCACTAAGTTAACCGGAAAGGGCTTGAATTTGTGACCCTCCTTCCTCAGCCTCCCAGAGCACTGGGACTACAGGTGTGCACCACCCCGTGTTGCTATGAAAGAACAGAAAACAAACTGTGCTTTGAACAAGTTTTACAATCTGTATGAGAACATCTGAAGTTTGGGAAATGCTGTAGGCCACAGGAGTAAGTAACGGATTGCAGCTTCCTCAGGGAGTCTATAGGGTGTCAGAAAGAGCTGCTGCATTGCTGGGTACCCAGGGCTCCTCTCAGATACAGCTCACGCTTCCACAGAACTGTCAGTGCTCCACGGTTTCTAGTCCAGTGAGTTTACTATCCAGCTTTTCTACACTGCTGGTGACAGAACTTGGGCGCGCTCTCTACCGCAGAGCTTAACCAAAGCGCCCAGGTGGATACTCAGTTGTGCTCCCCACAGACTTGGCACCCCCGCTGGGTTGGGGGGGGTCCCTGCGGGGTATAGTGCCTGGGGATCTGGAGCAACTGGTAAAAACGGCAACACAGCAACAGTCTAAAAGCAGCAGGAAGCAGAGACTAAATTTTTATCATATCAGTCATGGCCTGGAAGCCAGGAAGAAAGGATTTTTAGGGCCAAAGGATCAAGGTGCGGTCTTTAGGAAAACAGGAACAAAAAGAAAGAAAAAAAGAGGAAAAATTATGAGAGTAGAAAAATAAACTGGGGATTTAGCTCAGTGGTTCTAATGTCTGCCTTCTAAGTGAGAGTCACAAGTTTGGCTCTGAGTACAAACAAGAAAAGAAAGAGAGAGAGAGAGGGAGGGAGGGAGGGAGAGGAAGGAAGGAAAAGAAAGGGAAGGAGAGAATGCAAAGGAAGGAAGCAAGGAAGATGAAGGAAGGAAGGAAGAAAAGAAAGGGAAAAAGGAAGGAAGGAAGGAGAGAATGCAAAGTGAATATTCTGAATAGAATGTCAGCCTCCACATGGAGCTTACAGCTGGCATCCAGCTCAAGGGAGGGGCACATCTGGAAGCCAGGCCACGTCAAGAAGATGGAAAAGTGTGCAGATGTCAGGACGACATGGCTCTAACCACTGTATTTGCCCCTGCCTCCTGCCCTACTTTTACCCTCCATGTAGGTCAGACTTAATTTTGAGCCAGGGACTGACTCTGTGTTGTTAAACTGTCCAATCTGGGCCCAAACTTGCCACCCTCCTGCCTTAGCCTCCCAGAGTGCTGGCATTCCAGGCATGCGCCACCACCATGCCCAGCCTGGTTTGACTTAAAAAAGGCAGAGGCCCTGATACCTGCAGCCAGAGTTCAGAGGAAAAAACATGAAGATAACTGCTTCCTGCCACACTGTCAGGGAAACTGTACTGACTCACCGGTACTCAGCGACGCAGTCCAGCAGCCCAGCGTACTGCAGGGCCCTGTGCTGCACAGCGCTCTCAAGTGCACGCACTCCACGCAAATCTGTCAGAAGATGCTGCACGCTTCTGATGTAGCCACAGTCGGGGAGATTTTCACTCTCCTCTTTGATGTTCCCGTCGGCTGAGAGTATGTTTTCCAAGGCCTTGTGGAAGCGTTTCCCTTGTAAAAAAATGTCTGGAAAGAAAATCAAGGAAAAATAAAACAAAACCAAAGCTAGTATTAACAACCAAATGCTCTCCACATCTCTGTACTAAGTTAAAAAATTGTAAGAAGTTACCTTTAAGAGGCAAGCCCTACGACATCAAATTTCAGCTTCTCAAGAAAACTATGAATGTACTTTCAAAATCTAATTTAGAAAGGTTTAGAAATAAAGTGCATTTAAAAAAAAGAAGAGGGCCAAGGACTTAGCTCGAGTGGTACTGCACCTACCTTGGAAGCAGAAGGGCCTGAGTTCATCCCCAGTACCACACACAAAAAAAAGTGCATTAAAATGAAGTATTTCTCATAGGATTAGGCCAAACCTGTAACTGCAGATTCTGGAGTTACAGGAGTACATCTAGTTTATGGCCCTATGAATTAAGTATTTAATTTAATAGGTTAAATGGCTGTGCTAAAAAACCGTTAGAAACGTAGGGAACTCTGCCTCTCCTTAGTTCTTTTTACATATCAACATAATTAAGCAAGGGTAATCCTTGTTTTTTTTCTTTTCCTTGTTTTTTTTCTGGGATCAAACTTAGGCCCTTGTGCTTGCAAGTAGGCACAGTGCTACCAAGCTAAATCCTGGGCCCCGAGAGGGAATCCCTTTGAACAGGACTACTGACCATAAGACATGAATATCAAGTCACACAGATAAAGGTGACTGGACATGGAGTGGTTTGGAGAGGAGATAACATAGTGTTCTCTCTCTTCTTCAGTGCCGGCAGAGCCTGAGGCAGCTGCTGGTCCTGGCCTATCTTCCTCATGATTTCCAGTTAAGAAAAGGAACACAGACAGGTGCAAGAAATGCAAGAAATGCAAAACAATCAGTGGACTGTTGCTAAGGGGAGGAGCCACAGCAAAAGCCCACACTGGGCTAAGCAGGAGCCTGATGCTGTCAGAACGTTCATTTCTAACAAGAGTTCAGGACGATGAGGACAACCAGCCAAGGAATAACGCCCTTCTGTGACAGGTGCTGCTGTTACTCTGCCCAAAGCAAAAGCCTGACTAGCAGCAGCCTGGTCCTTCCCGACCAGCACACATCCAACCAGGGGCTGCTCCCCAGAGAAACAGACCAAGCGAGGAGATGCATCGCCTGGTAAGGAGACAGAAAGCCCCATCCCATTCTTCAAGTGGCTTTCACAGACTCAGCTCGGTTCTATCCCTGGCAAAAATGTGGAACTAACGGCTCCAGGGAAATTATCTGGAAGGTGAGGTGGAATTCAACTAGGAGCCACATGACTCTACTCTGCATGTATTTGGCTCAAGTGAAAGCATTAGTATATGAAAGGCCTACAAGAAACTTAAGACTTATGGAATTAAAAATCTACAGAAAGCAGATATGGTAATCACCTACATACTCAACAAATCATAAGATAAACCTGTTCAAAACAGGAAGAGCAGTGGGGTGTTCAGTGGTAGAGCACGTGACAAGCTGGATTTGATATCCAATTAACCCCACCAAAAAAACAAGAAAAGCCACTGCTCTACTAGCCTTGCAAAGAGATGATCTATTCCCCGAAGCACAACTAACCTGCATTCTCCACTTGGTGGCTGCAAACACGGAAATCTAAATGTCAGGTTTAGGACATTCAATATGATTCAATCTATCAAAACAAAAAAATAACCCAAGACTAGATTTACTGTAAGAAGCATCAAGCCAAGAGCATTGAGCCAAAAACACTGAAGGAATGAAGCGTTTCCAGTTCTCCACACAATTGCCTTAAAAAAAGAAAAAAGGCTATGTAAATTCTATATTCTAACAGAGCTGGCAAGACTGGGCAATACTTATTATGAAGTCAGGCTGCTTTGAACTCACTGGATAGCCGAGTGAGCCTTGAGCACGGATGAGGATTACAGGTGTGTGCCGCCACAATGGGCAGAAGAAAGAAAAAGAATTTCAAAGTAAACTTTAGCTCTTCCCACTATGATCAATACTTAAAAAATCAAATTTCTCATTCTTACTGATCTTCAAAAAGAGGGCTGAGGATGTAGCCGCACTTGCCTGGCAAATGCAAGGTCTTGAGTTTGATCCTGGTACCACAGAAAAGGAAAAAAAAGAAGAAAAAGAACAGCAATTTTTGGGAACGCACCCAAGTCCTAGAAGAATGCCAGCTCAGGGCACATCTCTACACTTTGGACTCTGGCAGGACTGGGCAAAAACAAATTTACCGGGGCCGGGGAGTTAGCTCAGTGGTTCCGGTGCCTGTCTTACAAGCGCAAGGGCCCGGGTTCGATCCCCGGTAACCATATAACAATACTGGGTGTGGAGACCCACATCCAGCAGCAACCAGTACCACAGTGCTGGGCGTGGTGGCTCACGCCTGTAATCCCAGCACTCGGGAGGCAGAGGCAGGATTGTGATGTGAGTTTGAGGCTGAGCTCAGGGCCAGCCTGAACCACAAAGCGAGACCCTGTCTCAAAAAACCTAAAAAAAAAAAAAAAAAAGAAATTTACCTGCCGGGGCTGGGGGTTTAGCTCTCCAGTGTCAAGGGCCTGGCTGTCAGCACTCTTCCTTACTCTGCCCAAAGCTATGGACTGTAGGCCTCCCTGACCAGTAGGTTTTACCTTTAGTTCCCTATCTGTCATTTCAGGATTCTGGAAAGCTCTTACATACCTGGCTAAGGCAAACTGACTCCTCACGAGACTATCAATTCTAAATTCTAGTGGTACAAATAAGGGACAGGCTACGTCACCCACAGATTATGCCATGTGTTCAAAAGCAGAGCACAGCTTGGTGGTTATCCCTGATGAACCATATTAAACAGCAGCTGCTGCACACGTTCTTTGCTCCACACCACCGTAAATGCTGCCTTAAGGGACTCAGGCCTTGACCATTCTTGCCATTATCATCTGCATGGTTGGCTTCCTCTGAAACATAAATGACTGCATAGATGAGCACGGTAGGCCAGGCCTGTAATCCCAGCACTTGGAAGGCAGAGGCAGGATGACTGTTGTGAGTCTAGAGGTCAGCCTGGGTACACAATGAGACTCTATGGCAAACCAAAAATAAAAAGTTGGGGATATAGCTCAGTGGCACAATGCCTGCTTGGACTTTTTTTTTTTTAAGTTTTTTGAGACAGGGTCTCACATTGTAGCTCAGCTCTCCCTGAACTCACTATGTAGCCTAAGCTAGCCTTGAACTCTTGGCAAGTCTCCTGCCTCTGCCTCCCGTGTGCTGGGATTACAGATGTGAGCTACCATGCCTATCTGGGCTTAAGGTCTTGAGTTTGATTCCTGGTACCAAAAAAAAAAAAAGCGACTGCATAGTTAGGTTAGTAATTTTTTTTTTTTTAAGGTTTTTTGAGACAGGGTCTCGCTTTGTGGTTCAGGCTGGCCCTGAGCTCAGCCTCAAACTCACATCACAGCAATCCTTCAGCCTCTGCCTCCCAAGTGCTGGGATGACAGGCGTGAGCCACCATGCCCAGCACTGTGGTATGTGGTACTGGTTGCTGCTGGGGTGAGTCTCCACACCCAGTATTGTTATGTGGTTACCGGGGATAGAACTCGGGCCCTTGCGCTTGCAAGACAGGTGCAGGAACCACTGAGCTAACTCCCCAGCCCTAGGTAAGTAATTTTATGGGTTAACACACCCACACTCCACAGTTTTTCTTTCTTTTTTCAGTGCTGGGGACTGAGTTCAGGACCTCTGTACAAAGTTACATCCTGAGCTCTAGGTTAGGCTCAAACTTGTGATCCTCCTGCTTAGGCCTCTCAGAATGCTGGGATTCCAGAGGTGCATCACTGTGCCCCTCTATATTTCTTCAAAGATGCATAAAGAAAAGTACACCATTCTTAATATAAAAGTGGTTGTGTGCCAGCAGGGTACTGCTCTTAAGGAGGCATGAGTTAAGGAACACCCGTTAAGGCATAGCTTTAACCAGACACCTACATAATCCTCATAGACCACTTACTGAGCTATCAAAGTTTTTGACTAGAGCCTACTTCAGGAAGCTATTCTCTCGTTTGCCTGAGATAGGACTTAAAGGCTAAAAGTTTACTTCCTCCCAGTTCTAACCAAGACCATCTGACTAGCTCAAATGACTGAAATGTAACAGATCCTGTTTGCTCCGGCTTGGTGCCAACAGCTTTAAATTCAACCATCAGTTACATTAAGAAGTACAACTAGCAAGGGGACATTTACTAGACTCTCAACAGAATATTCAGACAACTAGAATCCTTCCATCAAGTGACTGACTTCCATAATCAAGAAAAACAAGCAACTGATATTACTTGTAGTTTACAAGAAATGAATTTTACAAATTTAGTCCAAATGATTTGATCTCTGCTTCAGTTTCATCTGTAAAATAAAATCTATGCTTCATGAACTTATCATGAGGACTGAGCTCAGACACATGAAGGGTTAGTTTATTGCTACTTGACAGTACTGTAGTTTCTTTCTAGTAAGTATTTTTCTAAAAAGCTTCAGTGACCACACAGAATCAGAATTAAGATAATTACTTGAAGTATATTCTGCAAAGCCATCTTCTCCCAGCTCCAGAATCATTCGCTGTCTCCACCGGTCCAAGTAGAAAACCTGTTCTGGGGTCATGGTCCTCTGCAGGACTCGGGTCACACTCGGTATTGTATTTCTTTGCAGAGGGATTTTCAAAGGAACCAAAGGCTCACTTGTGTTTGGTTTGAGGCTCCGGTCTGGATTAAAGATAGGAAACCATTTCCGGGGCAGTCTGGCTTTGTCTTGCTTTGGGGGCTTGGTCTTACTCACAGGTCCAAAGAGTAAAGCGTCTTCCTCCAGCAGTGATTCTGGAGTTTGACCAGTGCCTCGGAAGGACAAGACTGACTTTACCACCTCAGAGTATTTGGCCTGGTCCACTTCTTCATACGGGTTTTTCTTCTTCGGGGAACATGAGTAAGAGGAAGTGGAGAAACCAGCAATGTGGGCTGGTTCTACAGAAAATCTCTTGAAATTGAGCTGCTTGTAAATGGTCTTAAATGCCTTCATTTTCAGCTATTTTCCACTTCCCTAGTCTGTTTGCAAACAACGTCGAGTGCCTTTTAGAGTCTTAATTCCTATTAAAATATTAAGAGAAAAATGGTGTTAGGTAGAGACGTATTATATAAGGCACCAAAGGGAAATCTGCAACGAAGCGAGTTTGGCATCAGAACTTTTGCCAGGATAATTTCTGGACACGTCGGGAGAAAGCTACTTTATAAGAGTTAGGCATCAATACCAGAAGGGCCGCGGGCCACTTACTAAATGCCAACTGGTGGGGGCCACGACACGAGGCTCCCGATCTTTAATCCAGAGGGAAGCGAGGTCAGGACAGGCGGGGAACAGGGAAGGCAGCGCCCTCAACGCCAGGTTCTCGGGGGTCACATTTTGCATGGGCACCTCTCTTTCCCTCCTCACACCCTTAAAGGCTGGTCCGCTTATGACGCTGGGCCAGCACAACCCCGGTTCCCTCCAGGTATGACCATGCCCGGGACAGGCACCGGTGGCCTCTTCGGGCGAGTTTGTTTCCGGGAAGAGACAAGAAGACTCAGTTACCGCAGGGGTAGTACCTCGGACGTCACCACGGTTCGTTTAACCCCCGGAACACCAGCGTTCTCCCACAACCAGTACTTTCACCGTTCCCGCGCTTTTTCTGTTTGCTTTACGTCCCTCCCCAGGAAAGCAGGCCCAGGATGCACTGCGGCAACCACGCCCCGCCCCCTTGCCTCGTGTAGGCCTCTAGAGAACAGCTATCAGAGGAGATCCCGCCCTTTAGGCGGAAGCGCGGGTCTCCAAATCGCGCGACTTTGGTGTCGCGAGATTATGTACGTCACCGCCCTTCGCCTTATTGGAGTCGGGCTGAGCCATAAATTCACCTGCGCCCTACCGCGCGGTCTTTCTCGAAGGGCCCTCGCTCTTGTAGTGGTCGACGCTTTGTGTCCTTGTCGCAGTCTCGCTGCCGGAGGTCCTCGCGTAGTGCCTAGCGAGGGTAGGCCCTGCGTTCGTTTTTTGCCCGACTCCAAGATGGACGGTGGCGGGGACTGGGGAGGCCGCTCTAGGGGAGCACGTGGCGTGTCGCTCGCCTGCTCCTGGGGCTGCTGGGACTGTGGCGGATCCCGAGACAGCCGCTGCCGTCGGGCAAGGAGGCCGGCGGAGGCGGGGCCGCGGCCGCCCCCGAGAGGCGCCCCGGCGGCGGCGGCGGCGGCGGCCCAGCCTGTTCTTTCCTCGCGCAGCCAGGCGGCTCCTGCTCGAGGCCCGCGTCGTCATGGCCGCGGTTCCCGAGTTACTGCAGCCGCAGGAGGAGGATCGCGGCAAGGTGAGGGACGGCAGGCCCCGCGCTCCCTCCGCCCTCTGCTCGTTGCCGGCTGCTCGTGGGCACTGCGACCCCGGGCGCCCACTGCGCGTCCTGCTCCCGCGGTTCTGCTCCGCCGATGGCTGGGAACCCCGATCTTTTCGCTGAGGTGGGGCCAGGTTCGAAGGACCTTCCAGCGGTCTCTGGCCCTCGCCTGGTGCCGAGAAGACCCCTGGCCAGGCTCAGGCTAAGCCCTAGAGACCTTAGAACGGTTGGCTTTAAAGGTTCCTGCCGAACTTGGTGGCCAATAACCGTGATTTCAGCACTCTAGGTTGAGGCAGGAGATTGGCTATGAGTTCAGGACCAGTCTGAACTACATAGCGAGGCCCGGTCACAAAAACAGACAACATAGTACTTCCCTTGGGTCTCTAGTAACTGAAAGGTGAAACGAAATCCACTTAATATTGCAATAAACAACTGTGATTTTATTTCCCCTAAATGTCTCTACCACTTAGAAAACAATTTTTTGGGCCTAAACGGCTGGGGAATTTCCATCAAGTCAGGTATCTGCCGTGTTGTTTACAACTTCATAAAACACTGAGTCCATCCTTGTGGAAATTGTGTGATTTTTTGGTAGATTCTCAAGTTCTTAGTGAACTTGCCTTTTAGCTTTTTGAGGCAGGGTCTCGCCGTGTAGTTCAGGCTGGTTTCGAACTCGTGGCAGTCTTGCATCATTTCGAGGGCTGGGATTACAGGCGTATGTCACCTTGTCAGCTCTTGCCATTTGTGTTTTTTCTTGGCAT
Organism: Petromus typicus; assembly: GCA_004026965.1. Classification (NCBI taxonomy): domain Eukaryota; kingdom Metazoa; phylum Chordata; class Mammalia; order Rodentia; family Petromuridae; genus Petromus; species Petromus typicus. Next base: position 2,250 of record PVIR01035420.1, on the reverse strand, counting down.
TATTTTAAAGTCGTATGTATTCGTAATCTTCCAGACATGGTGCATGTCTTTTTGTTACTGATACAGTAAGCTGAGGTTGCTTTTATACAGAGGCATCTTGATATTCTTTTTTGTTCCTTTGAATTTGAGCCACTAACTTTGCATTGCATGCAGGTTGTGAGCCATAGGCTTCTAGGCAGAGTAGTCTAAAGGAAATGTAAGAATTTTAGGTGCTCAAATTTAAGAAACAAGGAGTCTTGCGGAAAACTTTGATCTTTAGCAGTATCTTTGGATGAAGCAACCATTTGTTAGAAAATAAATCTGAGAGGTGCACACTAAGCAGGTGTATTGTGCTTTATCAACAGGGTAGAATTAGAACTGTATGCAGAGAGTTTTCAGGGTTTTGGTCGCAGTGTTTTTATTTCTTTGAAAGTTTAGGTGGATAGAGGAGGCTATAATCCCAGCCTTCTGAGTTCAAGGCCAGCCTAAGTTAGAGTGAGACCTTTTCTCAAAAATAAAAAGGTTGAGAAGTCTGTTCCTTTTTGCTTGGCTGCTCAGCCTCAGGCTATAAGACAGACATCTTTTCCTACTTTTTAACGGTTTCCCATCTTTAATAAACTTCACTTTACTATTAAAAAAGATGAGCTTCAGGGTCAGGGATTTAGCTCAGTGGTTCTGGTGCCTGCCTTACAAGCACAAGGGCCCGTGATCGATCCTGGTTAACCATATACAATGTCGGATGTGGAGACTCAGGCCCACAAATGGTCAGTACCACAAATCACAATCCTGGGCTTGGTGGCTTATGCCTGTAATCCTAGCACTCAGGAGGCAGGCAGGACTATTGCTGAATTCAGGGCTCATGTGGGCTACATAGTGAGGTTAGGGCCACCCTGAACAACAAAGCGAGATCCTGTCTCAAAAAAAGGTGAGCTTCTTTTCTGCTTGAACAAAATGAGGACTTGTGACTTAAGTTCTTTCTTAACTTAATTCTCCCTAAACTACTGGATAGGAATTTTTTTTCTTTTTTTTTTTAGGTTTTTTGAGACAGGGCCTCGCTTTTGTGGGTCAGGTGCAGGCTGGCCCTGGGCTCAGCCTCAAACTCACAGCACAGCAATCCTCCTGCCTCTGCCTCCCAAGTGCTGGGATTACAGGCGTGAGCCACCATGCCCGGCACTGTGATATGTGGTACTGGTTGCTGCTGGGTGTGAGTCTCCAAAGCCCAGTATGGTATGTGGTTACCGGGGATCAAACCCAGGTCCTTGCGCTTGCAAGACAGGCGCCGGAACCACTGAGCTAAATCCCCGGCCCACTGGATAGGAATTTTGACAGTCTTTCTCTTCTTTTAGTATAGTATCTTTCCTTTTCACTTGGTGTCAGGTAGGTAAAAGTACCCATCTTCTACCTTTATTAGGTGAGACTTGATATTTTTTTTGTGATATTTTCTTGTTTTATTTTGTTTGGTTATCAGGGATTGAACTCAGGACCTTGTGTGTGCCAGGCAGGCACTGTGCCATTGAGCTACATTCCTGCCTGATAGATTGTCTTTTAAAATGAATTCCCTACTGTCTTGGTCTTCAGCAAAACTGGAGGAGTAATACAAAGGGTATCAGTTGCTTCCTAGTTTTAGTGTCTACTGAAGAATGTGATATGGCCTCTTTTCTTTTCCTCCCCTCCCCTCTCTTTTCTTTTCCTCCCCTCCCACCTCTCCCTCCTCTTTTCTTTTCCTCCTTTTCCTATAGAAAGGAGATAAGTAAACTAAATGACCTAGCACCATGCTTCCTTTAGCTGCCTACCCCGTGCAGATTGGCATGGCAGAGTAGTCTAAAGGAAATCTAAGAATTTTAGGTGCTCTCAAATTTTAAAATTTGGCTGTACTGCGCCGAGAAGTTAACCAGAGTGGTTTTGGCAAGTGTGAGATAGTGAGTGATCTGAGTGAACTTTCATCATAACACAGTGTTTACAAGTTTGAATGCTGATAAGGTACTCATTTTGGGAAACTAAGCAAAACTGAAAGGCAGTTTTGAGCTGTTTCTGTTACCTAGACACTCAGATTTTTGTTATTTTTGGTTTTTTGAGGTAAGACTTCACTGTGTTACTGAGGCTAGGTACAGTCCCTGCTGACCTTCATCCTCCTGCCTCAGCTTCATGCATCACCACACCTGGCTACATACATGTACACAACTTCGAGCTGAAGGTGTTGGTTTGTGTCCTTCCTCAAATAGACTAAAGCGCCAAATTGTCTGCTGATGGGGAAGAATGAGTTGATCATTA
>PVIR01035419.1:0-16485 GCA_004026965.1 Petromus typicus | reverse complement strand
GCATGGGGTTTCCTAACAGAGGCACCACTGCCTTTGAATGTGAGGCCTCTTTGTCAGAAGACTGTCCTGGGCACGTGCCTGACTTTTCCTGACAGATGCTGATGGCAATGAAAACCCTAAGTGTGGCAATTAATAATGTTTCCAGATCCTCTGATAACTGCTAGGTAATTGGAGGGGGGATGCGGGCTAAAGCATTTCTGGTTGAAAACCACAGAATTAGGGTTTTTGTTCCCTGTAATCAAAAATGTTTTGGTTAACGTACTACCTGTCCCTCCATTCCATTTTCCATACTATTCAATCCCTAGATATTCTAATTTGATGTCTAGTTTAATTTATTCTAGGAAAGGCACAGGTTTAACCCAAAGAGAAGAAGGGCTTGGTACACATGTGGAAGATGTGGATTCCTTACATGATACTTCGCTGCATACTGGGGTTAGAACACTCCTTCCTGGATCTATTCTTCTCTCGTCCACTGATTCTGAAACAAAATCCAATGAATAGTTTAGGATACTGTTTTGCCGTAACAACACACATACATCTTTCTTCAAAGAAAAACTCAACATTGGGGCCGGGGATATAGCTCAGTGGTTCCTGCGCCTGTCTTGCAAGCACAAGGACCCAGGTTCGATCCCCGGTAACCACATAACAATACTGGGCGTGGAGACTCACCCCAGCAGCAACCAGTACCACATACCAGTGCCGGGCGTGGTGGCTCACGCCTGTAATCCCAGCACTCGGGGCAGAGGTAGAAGGATTGCTGCAATGTGAGTTGGAGGCTGAGCTCAGGGCCAGCCTGAACCACAAACCCAAACCCTGTCTCAAAAAAACCTTAAAAAAAAATTAAAAATAAATTAAAAAAAAGAAAAACTCAACAACAAAATTGCAATCAGAAACATGGAATTTCCTCATCAAGAAGGTCTAGTTCTTACCAATCAGATGGATTTCCTAGTAAGATTTCCTAGTGAAAAATAAAATTTCCAAATGAGAGAAGTAGGGGAGATGCCTCTATGACTACCAGAGCCTGGGTCTTTTTTTTTAATCCAATATGAATAACTCACTGAGGACTTCAGTTTGTTTTCAGGAGTTTTTCGCTCTCCTGGAATTAAGTTTTGAGGTTCTCTTTCAGGTGTCTACATAAGCCTTAAAATGATAATGTAACGTGGCAGTTTATAAAATTACAACTGGTCTGCAAAAATCAGCTGTTAAGCAATTTCAAAGATCCACTAATTGAAACAAAGAACAGAATATCAGGACAGTATACTAATGTAAAAAAAGAAGAAAATCAGTGTATCTGCTTATATATGCTCATGGGGGTGGGGGTGGGACTGTGATGCTGCCATCTTGGGAGGAACAGTCATTGGGTGAGACTTAGCAAATAAATGTCCTCATGTGTACAGTCACCTGAATACATTACATACACAAATTTTACTTTTAAAATTAAATATTTAAAAAATAAATCTATTAGTGAAAACAACAAATCACTAGTCATTACAAAGTTACCCTAAAATAGTTACCTTAGATCTACAGGACATTCCTATCACCCTCCAAGAATCTAAGAACAGAATTCCACAGGTCTATGACATTTTAGAGGAAAGTAATTCTAACTATCTTTGTTAACTTCTAAACGGAACCAAGGCTTTCTTTCCATTGTAAACATTGGTAGTAAGTCAAAGAAGCTACAGCAGGACCTCGGGAAGACTGCTAAAGTCTTCTTTGACCCATGGGGACATCTGAAGAAGAGTCTTTGTCTACAAAGCGACATTTATCACCACATCTGCTTATGTCTGCTACAGCCTTGGCCAGGACAGCACCAGTGCCAGGAGCCCAGACACAACCTTGGAGTCAACAAATATATTAATTTCTAAATTATAGCTTGGCTATAACATGCTCAAACAAAATTCCATTTTTTCCTATCAATGCAGGTTCAAATTTTACTACGGAGTATGATGGGAGGAAAATACAGTATTTCTCATATAGGAGGCTGAAACAAAATGAAAGGGTGAAAATTAGGCTTATAGTATTTAGGAAGCAAGAAATAAGTCACAAAAGACTCCACTTTCAGGTGCTTTTGAGGGCCCGCAGTGGAGATTCCTCTGCATGGTTTCACAGCAGTGTTAAAGTATTATTAGAAGCCCTGTGTGTAAGAACCCAGCTCCAAAAGTTCTTGGGCCTTCCTGGGCCTGCGACCCCTGTGGCTAATGCCGCCTCTTCATGATGGCCTTGTGCCCTCCTGGTGCTCCCTTGTTCCTATTTTCCTTGCTTTGTTACTTACCTGGCAAAAACCCCCAATGCTGACTGATCTAAGTCTGCGCTTACAGAGCTACTAACTCTTCTAAGATCTACCAGCAAAATACTGTATTTCCTTGATCCCTTCAACAACCTTTCTTGTTTGGAACACCCTTCACAACTATTTCTCCAGCCACCAAATCTTCCTCTGTCCTCACTCTCAGCCTAGGAAATGGAAGCAGTCAGGAGAAAGAGCACAAATTCCCACCTTCATATCCATGTGCACAACTACTCCGATTTCCCTGCAGTTACTGCAGACATATCCACAGCAGCTCTGTTCATGACCATCGGAAACAACCTAGGCATCTTGCACCAGCTATCAAATGAACTGTAAAGGCATCAGGGTAGGCTTTCCTCTCCTGAGTGCTCCAGTGCAGGATGTACTAAAGTTTGTACATCTTCAGGGACAGGGACAGAGCGCTGACAGCCAAGAGGAAGGAGAGCCACAAACAGGGAAGCAGAGGACAATTTTTAGGGGTAATGGAACAGAATTTTGATTACATCAGTCTGCTCTTAATTCACAACTCACAGCAAAAAAAAAAAAAGTTATACCAAAAAGAATTCCTTTTACTGAATGCAGTATTTTAAAAGGTACTAAAAAAAAAAAAAAAAAAAAGAAAAGAAAACAAATCTTGGAGTTCCTGCTGATTCGATGCTCTCTCTCATATAACAAATTCATGCCAATCTAACTGGCTGCATCTCCAAATGTCAACTCTTACCACACCACCACCACAGTTAAGGTCTCCCCATAGCATTTCACTTGGAATAAACTCCCCAGTCCTTCAGGGGACTGAAGAGCAATCCTCCCCACTGCCAACTACGTTCCTTTTCTAAATCCCTATGAAGCAACTATGCAGTCTTCCCTGTAGCTGCTGCCCCGGGCCCTGAGGTCTGGATGCTCCGTAACATTCTCTCGTCCCCAGCTACCTCCTCCATGAGGCCTTCTCCAATCACCCAAGCCAGGAACACAGTCCCAACCCTCATCACACTATCCTCTTCCTCTTTTTTCTGCACAATACTTACTATAACTTGATGCTATAATTTGTCTCACCTCTGGAAGCAATGCCATGTAATTTAACTGTGGTGACAGAAATGTTTTATATGCTGTCCAACCTGGTAACTCCTTCCACATATGACTTTAGAACATTTGAAATGTAGCCAGTGAAGACTGGGAAGCTGGGTTTATTTGATTCTCATTAAATTTAAGCAACAGTGGCTACTGGAGCAGTTGAAGAGCTAAAATATGGAAGTTCCATGAAGATAAGAATTTTGCCTATTTTGTTCAGTGATACACGCCCATGGACTAACATAGTACCTCATCTGAATCCACTGATCAATACTTGTTTTTTAACATAAATGCTTAAAAATTGGGGGATGAGGGCCAGGATTTAGCTGAGTGATTCAACACTTGCCTTGCAAGGGCAAGGGCCAGATTAGATCCCAGTAACCACATACAACTACGTCGGGTGTGGAGAGTCACGCCCACCAGCAATCAAAACTATATACCATAATGGTAGGCATGGTGGCTCATGCCTGCAATCCCAGCATTCGGGGAGGCAGAGGCAGGAAGATTGCTGTGAGTTCAAGGCTTAGCTCAGGGTCTGAACTACAAAAGTGAGACCCTGTCTCAAAAAAAAAAAAAAAAAGAAAAAATTCAGGGTTGATAATAAGGACCTTTCAAATCATAGAGGCCACTGTGATGAGGAGATATATAAGGGGGTCTTTGTGAACTGTCGGTAGAAAGCTCCAGTCTGCACATTTTGAAGATAATAAAGGCCTAGACCTGTGTGCTCTTCTAGCCACATCCTAGCCTTGTCAAAACATTTTCACACCTTTCCCCTAAATATACTACTCTTTCTCATTCTCTTTGCCTTAAAACAACTCAGTATCTCCCAAGACAGGGTGAACACTGAGACCTCGCCTTGCTAAGAGCTACACAGCAAGTGTCCAAGGACTCCTGAAAGTTAGTCCAGGGCCCCACCCCTTCCTAGACCTTTGCCCTTTTCTTGCTGTATACCTCTTCCTTTTCCTAGCTGCTGCTCAACATCGGGTATACACAAGGCCAGACTTCTTGCTATCCAGGAGATTCCCTTGATAAAGCCTTCATTTACACCTTACCACTGACCTCCTATGGGCCCAGCTCCGGCCAGCGGATCTCCTTATCTACATTAGTGCCACGCCCTAAATTAACCTGGTCCCTGCTTGACCAGGCAGAGCCAGGTCTCAAACTCCTTCTACTCCCAGACGGCTACGCCCACCAGGAAAACACTGCAGGCCCCACCCTCAGACTTCTCTACCCGCCTCTCTAGGTACCCACGCCCCCTAGGCCTCTCCTCAGACCCTTCCACGTCTAGCTGGCTGAGGCTCCTTCGACTCCTCTTATTCCGAACAGCCAGCGCCCTGCTGCCCGCCTACAACCCTTTCTCCCCGCGCTCTCTCGCCCCTCATCGACCTAACGACCGCTCTTATGCCGCCACCTTGACCGGACAAAGATATGGTTCAAGAGCCCTCAGCCCGGTAACCGCCCCACACCCAACGCCACGCCGGCAGCTCCACTTGCCTCACGCGGGGCTGCCCCGGACGCCACCCTTGCTCAGCGTGGAGCACTCAGCAGTCCTAGACTCTCGCGCCACAGATTTCGCGCGCAGACTTTGGCGGCAGAGGCGGGGTCGGCCGAAACGTGAGCGCCGGGACTGTCCGTGCGACGCCGCACGGAGGATGCTGGGAGTTGTAGTTTGAAACGAAGAACTGTACCCTGAAAAAAATGGAGTGGAGTGAGCCCTCCGGCACACATGCTAGGAAGCAGCCCTAAGCCTGCTCCCGCTCTGGATAAACTAGTGTGGTCAAGGTCTCATGGGAGACCTCGCAGGAAACAAGGAAGTTTTGGTGGAATTCTCTGCGCAAGGTACCCTGGGAAGAGAGGCGGGAGGCTGCGCTGTGCATCCCGGGAGCAAGGGCCGGGCAGGCCTTCGGCGCGGGGCACTGTGGGAGGTGGACGCCGCTCCGGGTTGGGTAGGTGAGTGGGGGGGGAGCAGGAAGGGCGCACATCTGTGGTAGCGGGGAGGCACAGCTGGGGTGGGACTGTAGGGCTGAGAGGGACCGTGGCGAGCGGGACTGGGAGGGCTCAGGAAGGAGAGAGCCAGTTTGAAGGGGCTCCCCGGGGGAGGGGAAGGCGCAGCTGGAGGTAGAGGTGAAGCTGAGGTGAAGAAACCCATCTGAGGACAAGGGCATGTCTGAAGCAAAGCCTCACGTTGAAATGGTGGCTGCAGCTGGGAGGAGGTCACAGTTTGTCGGGGTGGGAGGGGGTGATCTTAAGAGGAGGTGGACTACACGTGAATATCGATGACCCTTCCGAGTGGAATTGGCCACGGTGGGCCACATGCCTGTAGCCAGAGGGTCCATAGCTGGGGGTGAGGAGCACGATTAGAGATGAGAGCATCTCTAGGAGACTGGAGCCACGGCCTTATGTGTTGACTCATAGGGCCACATCTGCCATGGGGGGAACAGCTGCATATCAAAGATGTCTGGGGTGAGGGATCTGTGTCTTGATGTCGGAGGACATCCAGAGGTGAGATGTCTTTAGAGAGAGAGGCTGATGGTTGTGGGTTACAGCAAAATTTGGGAAGGAGGGATCTCAGGAGCCAGGGATTTAGCACACTGGTGGTTCCTGTCTTCCAGACTCAAGGTCCTGAGTTCCAACTCCGGTTACCACATACAACACTGCCGGGCCTGGTGACTCACACCCACCAGCCATCAGTACCACATACCACAGTGCTGGGCGTGGTGGCTCACACCTGTAATCCCAGCCCTCAGAGGCAGATGCAGAAGGATTGCAGTGAGTTCCGGGCTCACCTGGGCTACATAGTGAGATCAGGACCAGCTTGACTAAAAAGTGAGACCCTGTCTAAAAAAAAAAAAAAAAAATGTAGGAATCTCAAAGGAACAGGGACACCAGTTATTACCAGGGGGTAGGAGACACCTGTAGAGGACAAGGTGATCTTAGATAGATGCCAGGAACACATATTAGGAGTTGTCCACAGCTGAGCATAATGAATCTGAGCTGTACCTAGGAGTCATCTCAGAATTGGAATTAGGCTCCAACTAAACCAGGGAGAAATAACAATTAGGGCTCAAAAAAGATGAAGTAGAGAATTATGTCTGGATAAAAAGTTTGTATCTAGCCCCAGGCCCTGCATAGATGGAGGCACCTGCACTGATGGAGCAGGCTGAGAATGGAGAAAACGAGATACCCCATGAGGATCTGTAGCCAAAAGGGTCCATAGCTGGAGGTAAGCACAATTAGAGATGAGAGCATCTCTAGGAGACCAGAGCCATGGCCGAATGTAGTGACCTATATGGGCCTATCAGATCCATGGGGATGGATCTGGTATCCAGATGTTCTCCCTCATTCCCCTCAGGGGCCCAGGATGGAGCTTCCAGAGCCCCCACCCTGCACTGTGGTGGGGAAGGAGGAACAGGAGCTGCTGAAGCGAGTCTTCTTCTCCTGGGCTGAGTTCAGCTGCTTCTTCGACAAGTGGTGCCAACAGCGGCTGGTGGTGTTCTCCATCAAGAACTCCACGCGTGTGGCGCGCAGCCCCTGGGCCGGTGTGCCCCCGCTCTACAGGCTCATCCACGTGCTCAAGTACAGCTACGTGCTGCTGGTGTGCAAGGATATGCGTTCATCCAGCCAGCCTGCAAAGTGGTGCGTGAGCCTGAGCCTGGAGGAGGGAGGGTCTGGGAGGGCAATGAGCCCCTGCCCAGAGTTGGGAGGGGGAGAGACTGGCCAGGGCTGACAAAAAATACAGAATAAGAGAGTCAAAGAGGGGTCCTGACTGAGAAGAGCCGGGGAGCCAGAGAGTCAGAGCATCTCGACAGTGAGAGACATTGGGGCCCAATTTACAGGGGAAAAAGGAAGTGAGATAGTAAAGAAAGTCAAAGAATCAGAACCACCAGGGACAGCCAGGAAAATAGAGCCAGGTTTTATACACATACAATGGGGAAAAGCTGGGTGACTGAATTCTAGGAAAGCTACCAAAGGAAAAGATTCCTCTAATGAGTAAATACAGGTCCACGTCTTTTCTTATGAGCTGGGGATATATGAGGAAAGTTATTGAACAAGACCCATAATTCATGCCCTTCCATGATTCAGGAACTTCATATTGGACAGAAAGACTGATGGTAAGAGAAGTTCCAACTGCATAATGCTATGAGGAGGGACAGGTGAGCCGTCCAGAGAGTGCTGACAATCACCAGGATGTTGCCTCTGATCGCAATACTAAACCGAGGTCATTCCCCAAACAATATTGAGCTTCTAGCTTTCTTGGACTAGGAGAAGAGGCAAACCCATGTTTCCAAGGACAAACAGCTAACCCCACGTGTGGGGCTTTGTGCTCAGGTTTCCTCAGACTCTGCTGCTGTCTGCTGCTTCAGGTACGGTTGCTTTCTTAGCCTCCTAGCCTGGCAGTGTGAAGTGTGAGTTTGAGGCCCGTGATTGAGGAGCCAGAGAGAAGGGCAGGGTGCTTAAGAACACAGGCTCCCTGAGTCCAGCCCACCTGTTCACTGGATGGGTGTCTGAGTAGTGGATGTCACCTTGAGCCTCAGTTTTTTAGCTCTAAAATGGAGCTGTCACAATGTCCACCTCAGAAGGTCTCTGTGAGGATGTTCTGGTCATGCACAAGGAGGCCATGTGCCCTGGTGCCTGGAACCTGATCTTTCTGGGTTTCAACATCCTAGAGTAGAAAGGAGGGCATAAAAATATCTGACTACTAGATTTAGTGAGGATTAAATGAGCGACTACATGTTAATTGTTCCAAAGAGCGTACAGCACAAAGTGTGTACTCTCCACAGCTATTTTTACCCACGGTTATGTAAGCAGTTGTGGGATGACTGTCCTCTCTAGTCTGTCCAAGAGGCAGAGATTGGTGATCTAAAGGCAGAACAGTACCAACACCTCCCGTTGCACCATAGTCTCAAACTTAGAATTTGCAAGGACGTCAGGCCTGATTTAGAGTCTGTTAATAGGACCTAAGTCCATGTAACAAGTGCTCATGAGCACTTACTCTTGCATGCTCTTTGCTGGGCATTTGGTACTCATAACTGGTTCTGGTCCTTCAACTGCTCAAAATCTAATGGAGAAGGCAAATTCGAACAAAAATGCAAATATTGTTTTGTACAGTATTTGACTTTACAAACATGTGGTGCTTATTATATGCAATTACTATCCCAAATGTCTCCACATCAAAGAGAACCTGTAGATGGGGAAATTGAGGCTATAGGGGCAGCGGTGAGCACAATACCCCAGTAGGGGCCTGGTGGCCAGCTGATAGTGTGATGGTTCTAGATCGGGAGCCCAGAAGTGTGGGTGTGTTGGGAAAGACAGTGGCTCTGACCCATCCATTCTGAGCTCTTGTACCAGCCCTCCCCTGCTGCTCAAAAGTGAGGCCTCCCCAGTACCACCAACCAGGCCCAGCCCGTGAGCTGAAGTCTGCAACTAAAAAAGTTAGTATGAGAAATGGTAGGAAATGAAGCTAGAAGAGTGTCAAGTTTAGACCACCACCCCCACCCCAGGGCCAAGTACAGGGACTGGGACTTTATTCTGAGGGTGCTGGGGAACCCTGGAAGACTGCGGGCTGGGGTAGCTGTTCATATAGCAAGATCCCTCTGGAACCACCTTGGAGATGATCTGGGGGACAGTCGGGAGGCCAAGGAGAAGGTGGAGGTCTAGGAAGCCGAGATAAAGGCTTGTCCTGGGCCAGAGTCACCTCCACCGCCCGCCCCCACCCCCAGCATTCCCCTCCGCATCAGGATTACTCTGTCATTCCCAACACACCCAGCCTTTGGAAACACAAAGATCATTAAATCCTGCAAGATCCAGAATAAACAGGTGAGGGAAAGAGCAAGTGAATCAGAAATATTTTTAGAAGAAAAGATGCTTTGAAAATAGCAGCTGCTAGGTCTTAAGTGTATATTAGGCACTTACCCCTTTTCAGTCACATCCCATCATTTTAGCCTCCTGCTTAGTTCTCAGCAGCAAACCTGTGGAGTTGGTCTTATTTCTGCTCCAGTTTCCCAGTAAGAAAACCGTACGGTGACAGGACTTTCCTAGGGTAACATAGGGGAAAATCAGAATTTGGTCCCTGCTTCTGATTTCCACTCCGCCTTCTTCCCCACCACATACCCTGTGTTCGATATGAGAGCCGAATGGGCCAGCATCTCAGATATTTCTTGGTTCCGGGCACCAGCCTGTGTGTCAGTGTACCCAAGAGAGCTGTTGTGAGTACCGGTGGGCATCACGCGTGTGTCTTAGGTGTTAGGGTTTCTGTGAGGAACATCTGATGGATGAGCCCCAGTCACACTTGTATGATGAAATCTGCCCTAGCCAGTGGTTTATGCGGGACAGCGTCCCTGAGGAGGGGGAGTGTGAGGGCTGTGTAAGAATTGAGTGGGGAAAGGAAAGGAGAAGGAAGCCGTGCGGAGCAGGGACGAACATCCAGTGTGTTGGCAGTGGAGGTGGGAAAACCGTGGATGTCCCAGAGAGCTTTGGGAGGTGTGCTGGGCAGGACTGGGTGGTGGATGGCTTGCTGGAATGGAGCGGAGAGTGTCCCAAGGAAGGGGTGCCAGGCGTCTAAGTTCCAAAGCAGGGTTTTGCCCTTCATTTGTCGCACTGTCTATCCTCGGTATTGAGGGATTGCTTCAGGACACCAAAATCCACATATGCTGAGTGCCTTACTAAAAGTGCATAGCATTTACATAAAACCTGAGTATCTCCTCCCATATACTTTAGCTTTTTCTCAGCATGACTTACAAAACAATGCATTGTGTGCCGGGCGTGGTGACTCAGGCCTCACACCCACAGCAATCAGTACCACATACCACAATGCAGGGTGTGGTGGCTCACGCCTGTAGTCCCAGGCTCAGGAGGCGGAGGAGACAGATGTAATGATTGCTGGCTGAGTTCAGGACCAGCCTGAACTGTAGTGTGAGACCCTGTCTCAAAAAACTAGGGAAAAAAAAAAAAACCCAAAGCATTGTAAATCCTTTATAAGTAGTTATCCTACTTTATTGCTTAAAGAATAATGACAAGAAAAATGTCTTCATGTGCAATAATGATAAAATTTTCTTTTTCAAATATGTTCCCTCTGTGGTTGGATAAATCCGAGTCTGTGGATACTGAGGGCTGACTGTACTTACTGAGCACCCACGGGCCTAGGTAGTAGCCTAGATTTGAGGGACACGGATGAAACAGGCAAAAATTCCTGTCCAGGTGAAGTTTGGATTGCGAGAGGAGCACCGTTGCCGGAGCTGGGTGGGAAGAAGCTGCCCGTGGTGCTGAGGCATCGGTAGGCAGGGACGTGAGACACGCGCTCCCATGTGGGTAGTTGTGTTCTCTAGTACGTGAGTGGCTTCAAAGAAGGGTCACCGCCCTTGAATGAGGTCCTGTCCTAGGGACTGAAGTACCTTGGCCGAGAGGGGTCACAAAAGCCCATGAAGTGGTCCAGGAAAATGTACAGGGAGAGAATCCCATGAACTTGGCATTTCGTACATTGGAAGGGCTGAACGTTATTAGTTTGTCGTGCTTCTACCTGAGAGCTCCAGAGAGCTACATGTTTGTGTCTTGTTCATAGCAGTGTTTGTGTTTAGGAAGTTTCTAAGTTTGCATCGTTTATATTACCTCAAATAAGACAAAATAAAACATCCAACTCTGGATTTAGATGTTTTGAATTCAGCAGGCTCCTGGGAATGCATATAAGAGAAAAGGGTGTATTAGGGGTCCCTTTCCGGTTTAAGAAGAACATTCTTAATTACTTATGATAGTTCTCGGGGTGGCTCCCAAGGAGAATCACCCTTCTCAAGAGCCATTTGAGAGAAATCTGAGATCGCGCGATTGACATTAACTACCAGGAGCAGGGGCTTCTTAAGTCTTCCATATCTTGGTCTGTTATAAGGGTCAGCAGTCTAGAAAGCCCTCTGCCCAAATCCAACCTGCAGTTTTACTGGAATAGTCACACCCACTCATTCATATACCATCTACCTATGGTTTGTTTGAGCACAAACTACCAGGGTGATCAAAAACTATGAACATTTAAATCTAAAGATTTTGTTACAATAAGACATCTTGCCATTAATCTTCCTCAAAATACTCCCTCTTGCTTCAGGCACATTATCGTACTTGGTACCTTCTGGAGCAGTTCTGGAAGTCCTCTTTCACACGTGTCTTCATGAAATAAGATTAAAACTGCAGCGAGCCTGTGCTGCTACCAGGTGCCATCCAGTGTGCAGGCCAGTTTATAAATATATTAGGGTGTCCTCCCCCACTGGATTCACCAGGACTAGCGCTACTGTGTGACTTCTGGTTCTTCCCCAGAGTCAAAATTATGAAAGATAAACATCTTGAGTTCCCAACAGGTAGCCACAAAAGTCATTTAGCACAATTAAAGACAATCTTGAAAGGGGACTTCGAGAGCTGCTTCAAGCACCAGGAATGATGGGCCAAGGGTGTTTGACACGAGGATTAATGGCAATGTGTCTTATTGCAATAATTTTTTTTTACTTGAGACGGGGTCTCGTTTTGTAGTTCAGTCTGGCCCTGAGCTCAGCCTCCAACTCACATCACAGCAATCCTCCTGCCTGTGCCTCTGGAGTGCTGGAATGGTATGTGGTATTGATTGCTGCTGGGCGTGAGTCTCCACACCCAGTATTGTTATGTGGTTACGAGGGATCGAACCCGGGCCCTTGCGCTTGCAAGACAGGCACCAGAACCACTGAGCTATATCCCGGCCCTGCAATAATTTTTTTTTTTAAATAAGTAAACATACACTGCATTTTAAATCATATTATTGTATTTTTTTTGTTGATGCTGGCAGAAAGTTTAGCGATCCCTGCAGTAGAAACCTAGAACTTCCTATCTGAAAATACTGAAATGATACCGAGTCGTGGAACAATGCTACTCACTCTTTCCGAAAGTAGAAGCTCAGGGAATACACACTGATTTTTCTTTGTTTTGTGTTTTATTTTGATTTATACTTGTGCTAGGAATCAAACCTGGACGCCTTTCTCCCTTTGTTCTATTTCATTTGTTAAATACAGGCTGTAACTATCTGAAGTGACTTCGTGTTATGGGCTGTGTGGTCCGCAGTGGAGAACAACTGTCCTAAGCATACTCTTGTTCACACACAGAGGTATCTAAGAGAGGGTCCACTTGTGCGTGGTCCGTGAGAAAGATGACTGGAAACCCCACAATAGGCGACAGAGTCTTAGCCTGGAACGTTAGTCAGTCAATAAAAGAGATGGTTCTGAAGAGTCTGGACAGTCTGTGGAGTGAAGGCGCGTGTTAGAAAAGAGTGTACAGATTGTGACCAGTGTCCTCAGCTATAGCTGTTGTAAAGATAAAAAACCTACTATGAATATGTTGGCTTAGAACAAGAATTTGTTGGGGCCGAGGATGTAGCTCAGTGGCCCCATGCCTGCCTTTCAAGCTCAAAGTCCTAAGTTCAATCCCCAGTACTAGTAAAAAACCCGCATGAGTTTATCATCTTACAATTCTGCCCATCATCAGGTCAACGTGGATGTCAGTCAGGGTGTCTAAAATCAAGGTGTCCCTAGGGTTGTGTTCTTTCAAGGGTCTGGAAGAACCTGCTTTCCCTTCTAGCAGATGGAGCCCTCCACATTCTCCAGCTTGAGACTGCCATTTTCAAAGCCATCCGACTAGCATCTTCCTGTCTCTTACTAGATGCCAGATAATATTAATTCTTTTCCATGTATCACTTGTTTTGACCTCACAACCAACCCATGAGGAAAGTCTGATGATTTTCTTCTTAATATATGGGGAAACTGAGGCTCCTGGTTGCAGTCACCAGCCCAGTGTCAACAGCTGGTGTGTTCTTTGGACCCTTGAGAGACACGGGCAAAGGGAGGGAGCGAGCGAGCAGGGGAGGGATGTGACCGTGGTTCCTCTGCAGGTCCTCCCAGCCCAGCTGTCCGGCCTTCATCACCCTCAAGCTGAGCCCGCTGCGGGACCGCCTTGTGGTGTCAGAGTGCCAGCTCACCCACTCGCACCCAGCCTGCCCACGTGAGTTTGCCTACCACTTCCGCCCGGGCCACCTGCTAGCCAACGCCTGCCTGCCCGTGCGCATAACCAACCGGATCTCCAAGCAGTTTGTGGCTCCGGATGACGTGCGCCGCCTGCTGTCCCGCTGCAAGGGCCCTGACCATGGTGTCCTGGATGCCCTGCATGTGCTGGAGGGGCTCTTCCGCACTGACCCTGAGGCCAAGGTAAGGTCTTAGGGAAGGTAGGAGGCTAGCACCTGTCCGATTATTTCTCCAACGTAATTCTCATTCATGCATCGCTCTGCCTCCTCATTCCTTCACTCCTCCCCTCATTCTTCATTCGTTCCTTTCTACTCTAACCATCTTCTGAGGCCTTGGGGGGTGCCGGGAACAAGACATGTGGCCGCTGGTGCAGCCGCCCAGGGGCGTTTACTGCTCTGATGGAAATGTTGGCTCTGCGCTGCCCAGGACGGGGGCCTCAGCTACACATGGCCATTGGGTTCTTGAAATGCAGCCAGTGCCACAAGAATCTGGAGTGACTTTATTTTAATTAACTGATTTTTAAGTAGCCATGTCTGGCTATTGGCTGCCTTGTGGAGTTCACTGCAGGATCCATCTTGCAGTTTCAATGGAGAAACCAGCACTGGACAGACATATCCTAGAGGGACAGGATGGTGGCAGCGTGGGGTGCTGCCCAGGAGGGGCTGAAGTGATGGAGCGAACAACATGTTTTTTTTTCAAATTGGAGTACATTAGTGATAAGTAAACAGTTTACGGATGTTCACAAGATGAAAGCCACACTGAACTTTACCACTCAGATCAGGAACTAGAAGAGGGGAAGGTATTAGTTATAGAATGTAATTGAGGGAAGAGAATTACAGAGCAGAATAAGGTGAGTGTAGGACAGTTGTTAGAGGTGTTATTTCTCTCTTTTTTTAATGGTGAGGAGGATCAAACCCAGGCCTTGTGCATGTTAGGTGAGTGGTCACTGAGCACCCTGCTGGCAAGGCCTCCTTGGGAACGTGGTAGAGAAGCAGAGATGGATGGAGAGGGGACTCCCGTCCTGTTATCAGAGGGAACAGTCAGGTGCTGGAGTAGACTTGGTATGATGAAAACTCCCTGCGAGCATCCACCTTTGAGCCTCAGTTAGACTTGAGGATAAAAAAGACAAGAAATTGGGCTAAACTCAGTTATCTATCTGCAGGGTGTGTGTCTGACGCGTAGAAATAGTCACAGCTCGAGGAAAAGTTGAGACGAGCCCACGGTGTGGATCCAGGCCTGTTGTGGTCATTGCTGTGCTGTGCAGGTCCAGCCTTCAGAGGGTCAGGCCACACCCCCATTAGTTTGCTGTTCTGTAAAATCAAATTCACACACATCTTCTGTTTGGTCCCTTAGTTGCCCCCCAATTCCTATATTCACTGAAGAGATAAAACCTCGGTTGTTTTTTCCCAGAAGCACCCACTGGACAGCTGCTCCTACGCAGAGCAGCTCATTCATAAACTAAAGCTGTCGAGGAAAGGGATCAGGCCTAAACCTCCACGGTGGTGCTCGCTTGGCATCGAGGATAAACCAGGGCTGCTTCTCGTCTCCGCGTGTTGGCCACCTTCATCTCTTAAAAACATGGAGGGGAAGAAACCAGAGCACTGAAAAGTTATCCCTTCTTCCTTCCTTCCTTCATGTGTGTTTGTATGGCTTCCTATCTATCTATCTTTCTATCTATCATCTATCTTTCTATCTATCTATCTTTGGAGTTTTTTTGACAGGGTCTTGCTATGTAGTTCAGGCTGGGCTTGAACTCACTGTGTAACCTGGGCTGGTCTTCAGCTTGTGGGGATCCTCCTGTCTTGGCCTCCCAAAGTGCTGGCATGACAGATGTGCTCCATCACACCCAGCAATTTATTCCTTTAGAAAAACAAAAGGTGTGTGCCGGGTGTGGTGGCTCACGCCTGTAATCCCAGCACCTGGGAGGCAGAGGCAGGAGGATTTCTGTGACGTAAGTTTGAGGCTGAGCTCAGGGCCATCCTGAACTACAAAGCGAGACCCTGTCTCAAAAAAAAAAAAAACAAAAACAAGAGGTGTGCAATATCTGAATAGATGACATAGTCACACGGTCCTGAAATGAGAGCATCTGGTCCCGTTGTCAGCTCCCGTGCCCCAGCACTGTTCCTCGGAGTTACAGAAGTTGTCAGTTGCTTATATATCTTAAATAGCTTTCTCTTCTACTGCCCCACACTGCCCAGTGGAACTTTTTGCAATGGTAGAAATGTCACATGTGCTGTTCAGTTGCATAGCCTCAGTGATCACTTGAAATGTGGGTTGTCTGACTTGAGGAACTGGATTCTTACACTTTAAATAATTGAAAACGAAATGGCCCCATGGGTATGTGCCTGTGAGGTATGTGCGTTGGGCAGCACGATGCTATGTATATACAGGTAAGTTTACATTTCCTCTATCTGTAACCCGATTTCCTGTAGCCCACACCACCCCTGCTCAATGTATTCTACACACTGTTTTGCATCTTGCTTTACTATGTCCTGGGGTGCCGAATGTCAGGCACCATCTTTCAGACTGGTTCCTCCGGCACTAGTCAGGTCGTGTTGTCATCCCCCCCACCCCCCAAAACTTGTTCTCCTGCCTGGAGGGTGAAGGTGGGAGAAAGACCCCCGGGAAGCTTGTGTTCATCAGCAAGGTGCATTCAGTCCCAGTCTAAGGTTTGCCTCCCTCCTCGCTCGTCCTCAGAGGGGCGCGGCATCCCCAAGGCCACCACCTCATTCTGCAGAATGAGCCTCCAGTCCAGGGCACTGCTGGGGAAAGCGAGGAAGGGAACGTTGGGAGCTGGCGGTCGAATGGCCCCCTCGCCACCTGTATCGCCGGCCTTGAATGGCCTCCACGTTCAATCCTTGGTTCTCCCCCACTTGAGACTTTAGTGGCCATGATTTCTCGTGGCGTGGAGTGAGGTACAGTCAATGTGTTCACCTGCTTCCTGAAGTTTTAGACCTGTCAGTTTTCCTATTTCCTCTCCAGACAGTACAGTGAAGCCATTTTCTCCGTGTGTGATAGATGCTCAGGAGAAGGTGAGATTAGACAAATGTTTTCAGTGTGTTGCCTTTGCAATTTCCCATTGGTTATTTCACCTATAAAATCTGGCAGAGT
>PVIR01035418.1:0-16495 GCA_004026965.1 Petromus typicus | reverse complement strand
TGTTGCATGGAGTATTGTTTTCCATCCCTTTGCTTTTAGTCCATGGGTTTCTTTCTGAATTAGGTGTTTCTTGTATACAGCAGATTGTAGGATCTTGTTTTTTGATCCACTCTGCCAGTCTATATCTCTTAATTGGAGCGTTGAGTCCGTTGACATTAATCGTTATGACTGATATAGGTAAATTGAGTGCTGCCATGTTATCCTGTTCTTGGCTGTGTTATTCTACTTCTGCCCTTTCCCCATCAGTTTCTTGTTTGGTCCCATGGGTTGACTCGGTTAGGTGTCATGGATTTGTAACTTTCCTTATTTTTCTCCAAGATATTCTTTAAAATGTTTTGGAGCACAGGTTTCGTATTTGTGAAATTTTTCAGGTGTTCTTTGTCATGAAAGTATCTTATTTCCCCATCAATTTTGAAGGATAGTTTTGCAAGATACATCAATCTGGGTTGGAAGTTGTTTTCCTTTAGGGCTTGGAAGACTTCACTCCAGGCTCTTCTTGCATTGAGAGTTTGAGTTGAGAAGTCCACTGAATCCTGACTGGCTTCCCTTGGAATGTAACTGTTTTCTTTTCTCTGGCTGCTTTCAGTATTTCATTCTTTTTTTGGATATCTGGGACTTTTATGATGATATGCCTAGGTGTAGATTTTTTTCTTGTCATGGGCATGTGGCGTTCTGTATGCTTCATATATTTGTATGTCCAATTCTTGACCTTTTTCTGTGAAGTTTTCTGCCATTATCTGTGTGAATAGCTTTTTGATGTCTTTAGCATTGTCTCCTACTTCCTCAGTGACTCCAATCAATCTCATGTTATTCTTCTTTGAATCATCTAGGAGCTGTTGGATTTAATTTTCATTATCGCTTGCTTTTTTCCATAGATTATGCATTTCCAGTTCATTGGTAGAGATCCTGTCTTCTAGGTCTGAAATTCGGTCTTTGCCAAATTCATTCTATTGTACAAACTTTCATTTTCTTTCTTAATTTCCTGGACTTCTGTTTGGAGGTGTTTAAAAGGTTCCATTGCTTTTGCTATCTTGGATTCTATCAACTCCATGATTTCCTCTTTAGCTTTATTAATCATCATGTTGACAGTGTCTAGTATCTCTGCTTTCATCTCAGAGATCAGTTCTGATTTCCATTTTACTAGATCTGCTTTGCTTACCATTTCCAAGGGCCCTGGAGACTGGGCTTCACACTTCTCTATTTCCCTTCCCCTGTGTTAGTTGGAGGTAAGGATCTTTGTGTCTGAGATTTTGAGTGTTTCCTCATCTCTGACCTGCCCTGTTTTCTGGCGCTGTTTGTTGCAAGTCACTTTCCTCCTAATAGTTAGGAACCTTAAAATAGCAGTGTTTCCTGGGTTGTTCTTTTCAGTCTGTATTGGGACCTAAAGAAAAACCCCTAGTTCTGGCACACCATATGAGGCACTCAATCAATACAGTCAGAACACATTCTCCTGTCTGCTTTATAGGCAGGAAGACTGTTTCTCCTGAACTGCTACAATGGCGCTGCCTGAGGTTGCAATGGGCCTGCCTGCTCAGCAAAACAGAGTCTCTGGGCTCACTTGTGCAGTCGGCCTGGAGGCCAGTGGGCTGTAGGCCCTGTGCAGATACAATGGTAGGGGCTGTTGTTCCAACAGGCCCACCTACTCACCAATACAAGCTGACTGGATGTGCTTCTGCAGTTGCTGTGGAAAAAGTCAAACTCTGACCTGCTAACCTCAGTCCCTGGCCACTCTTCCGGTATGGGCCTGGAGACCAGTAAGCTCCAACCCCGGCGCAGATTTGGTGGCACAGTCGCAGTTTCCCGAGCCACCCACTGCTAACCTCAGTCCCTGGGCACTCTTCCAGCGTGGGCCACTAATGGCCTTCTTAAATATACAGATAAAGTTATTCCATCTGCTAAATTCCATGAATTCAGAATACATTAATTTCAAGGATTTTGAGATACCTTGACAATTTTCCTTTTCTTTTTTCCTTTTTTTTTTTTTTTTTTAGGTTTTTTGAGACAGGGTCTCACTTTTGTGTTTCAGGCTGGCCCTGAGCTCAGCCTCAAACTCACATCACAGCAATCCTCCTGCCTCTGCCCCCCAAGTGCTGGGATGACAGACATGAGCCACCATGCCCAACACTGTGGTGTGTGCTACTGGTTGCTTCTGGGCTTGAGCCTCCACGCCCAGTATGGTATGTGGTGACTGGGGATCGAACCCAGGTCCTTGCTCTTGCAAGACAGGTGCTGGAACCACTGAGCTAACTCCCCAGCCCTGACAATTTTCCTTTTCAAAAGGATGTTGAAGGAATTTGCTTCCCTGCTATCATGTCAAGTGAGGCTATTTACTAACAATAGCATGGGCTGTGAGTGTTCCCAAATTATGTGTTGGTAAAAGGTACTCAAGGCATGTCTGAGATATCTCCAAATTTAGGTCCTGAATTGGACAATATTAAAATTAATTTATATTTCACAATCAACAAGTTGAAACAACAAACATTTAAATAAATATTAAAGAGTGACTCTAACCTAGTACTTGTTTAGTATTTATGCTGTTGAAAATTATAACCACCACTATTAGAAGAGGGTTATGAATTTACATTTAAATTAAAATTCAACTGTATGATTTTAATCTGAAAATCTGATATTAATTTTTCTTTTTCCGTATGAAAAACACCTATGCAAAATATACATTTTGGTAACCAGCTTCCTGTCCAATACCATTTCTAAAATTAAGCCATATTTTGAAAAAGATGTTCTGCAATAGACAGCCAAATAGAAAAAGAAATTCCATATATAGGCTGGGCCATGGCAACTAACAGGAACATGTGATTAAACTACATGGAGAGAGTCTGCTGGCTTTCTCCTGTATTGTTCCAGTTCTTCAAAGAACATGTGAAATATTTCTTGATTACAGCTTAAAAACTGCACCTTTTTATTGCATTGTATCCCCAATGGACTGCACTGAAATCTAGGAGCTGACATGACAGATCACTCGTCTCAGCATTGGATTATGATACCACAGGAAGTTTTAAGAAAGATACCTAAACCCAATATCTTGCAGAATAAGAGATTTCATCCACCCACAAACTGAGAAAATTGGAACATATTCAGTCATGAAGGATGGAAAGAATTAACCTAGAAAAGTTAAGAACTTCACTTCTTAAAGTAAGCATAAAACAAACAACATAGATGGAACTCATTCTAAAATGGCATATCTATCATAAAACATGTTCCTCCATTGAAATAAAAGTTAGTTGCTCACATGAAACTTCACTGCCAGAATTCTCAAGGACCAGACTATAAATGCCAATCCCTTTATGTGATGTAGGAATAGATTATTTACGGTCTATGTGGATCT
Source organism: Petromus typicus (assembly GCA_004026965.1). Lineage (NCBI taxonomy): Eukaryota > Metazoa > Chordata > Mammalia > Rodentia > Petromuridae > Petromus > Petromus typicus. Next base: position 13,152 of record PVIR01035418.1, on the reverse strand, counting down.
ACCTATATCTACTATGTAGGTTTTACAATATACAAAGCTTTGGTATTGAGCCAGTTTCTGAGTTTTTGGAACCAGAAGCACTTTATCCGAAAGGAGTGCATAAGGGAAGGGAAGCCCTTCGTACCTGGACTGACATCACATACACTGTGACATTCCAATCTATTTTTTCCCTGAAGGGCACAAATCGATGACAGTCTCTGCAAATAGGAACTATAACTCAGGATCACCCAAACTAGGAAAAACAAAAAACAAAAACAAAACAACTCACCTCCCTGAGGATTATGAAAAAGCATTCCATTTTACAAGCTGGTATGTTTAGCATAATCACAAAATTGAACTCTCTTTTTTCTTTCTTCAAAAGTCTATGTCGAAATAGTGGCCAACAGAAATTCAGAAAAGCTTAGGGACTGGAGCCAAGAGACACTTCATTAGATGCAAAAATGCTATGAGTCACGGTGGAAGTGAGTCAATTCCCTAGGCTCGTAACTTAGTCACCCACGTCAAACTATCTAAGAAGGATAAAACCCAGGCTCTCCCAAATTTCATATTTCAAGGACTCTGTTTCTGACCCTATAATTTAGTATCTAGGCCTTACAGAGAATTTAGAAAGGAAAGATACTTGAGAGGAGTAAGTGTCCCTTAATCCTGTTTGACAATGGCACCAAAAAGATAAGAGGTATGGCTGTAATGCTAATAAAACCTGACTTCAGTGCAGCAGCTCTCCACATTGAAGCTACAGAAGCATGCAAAACACTCACTAAAAAAGTTAGCACAATAATTGCTTATGACGCTTGGAAACTCGGCAAGTTCATTAACCTGGAAATCTGGAATTTGACTGTGACTTGGATCAGCAGTTATTGATAACACAAAGATTAGTGAGTGATCAAGCTCCTGTACTTGTATAGAAACTGTTATGGAGATAGACATGGCCCTGAGATTCCATCCCTTTATGATGAGGTTATTTTAGTCATCAGAGTACTATCTCAGCAGAAATATTACCCAATAATATTACCTAGGTAACTAATAGAAAAGTCAAGAATCACCCAGACAAGAATTGAAACTATATAGAGCTCATCTACTTGGCCCCAAACAGGTCAATGTCCCCAAGCTGACTCCCTAACGCACAGTTTGAAACCAACTAACCTGGTTCAGAATTTATATTTTATAAATGAAGAAAATGAAAAAGGCAAGGGAAGTTTAGTGACTTTCCCAATGTCACACAAATAGAATTGATTTGGAAGTCAATGTTTCTGTCTTAGTTACTTTCCTCATTTCTGAAACAAAACACTTGACTTCAATATTTAAAGGAGGGAAAGTTTATTTCAGCTCACAGCCTATAGAGGTTTCAGTCCATAGTCAGGTGGATCCAAGATAGGATGACATACCAAAAAGGCATCTCCAAGGAGAAATAGTCCATGGCAAGCAAGCTGGAGATGGCAAAGCAGCAAGCAGCAGCAGCAGCTGGCCTGCCATCTTTTTGTCCCTTTTTATTCCATCCAGTCTACAAACCTATTTTTTGGTGCCACCTAGACCCAGGCTGAGGCACCCTTAATCCCAGTATCACAAGTAGAATTGGAATTGGAAAGCAATGTCTCCAATTCCACTAAAAGCATTTATTCATATCTTATATAAATCCTATTTTCTTTCATTAATAAATGAAATCAATTCATGTTTGTATAATATTCAAAGTACTTTTAAATGAAGGTTTATTTTGAAAAAAGATTAGAGAAACAAGACAAATTATGGAGTCTCAAATATTCCTGTGACAACTTACTTCTTCACAGAAAAGTCATTGATAAAGGGCTACAGAGAGAGGTAAGGAGAAACTTTGAACCTCACTATGGTGCACCTTCAAAGCCAGTTTGGTGTTCAAACTATCAAACTTTATTGCTGAGAAGACTCATCACTTAACTAAAGAAAAATTAAAATGCTTTTTTCTAAAAATAAACAACTGCTTCACTTACACAGCACTCTTCTCCCACCTGAGATGGAGTCATCACCAGACAATTACCACACAGACCTGTGAGACCTTCATCTTGGACCTCCCAGAATTGTGGGAAATACATTTTTATTCTTTACAATTGACCTAGCCTGTGGGCCAGAGATTTAGCTCAGTGGTTCTGGCGCCTGTCTTGCAAGCGCAAGGACCCAGGTTTGATCCCCAGTTACCATATACCATACTGGGTGTGGAGACTCATGCCCAGCAGCAACCAGTACCGCATACCACAGTGTCGGGCATGGTGGCTCATGCCTGTATCCCAGCACTCTGGAGGCAGAGGCAGGAGGACTGCTGAGATGTGAGTTTGAGGCTGAGCTCAGGGCCAGCCTGAACCACAAAGTGAGACCCTGTCTCAAAAAAAAACCTAAAAAAATAAAAATAAAAATAAGTGACCTAGCCTGTGATATTCTGTTATAGCAGTGCTAATGGACCAAAACATCATTGAAATTATCACTGAAAAATAATGATACCACAAATACATTTTAATGCATGTAAAGACCAGAGAAATGTACTACTCAACTACCTTGTATTTTATTTTCTCTTTTAAGTGGTTCAACAAGAAAAAATGGAGACTTTCAGACAAATATAAAATTTAGTTAAGAGGTTAATAATTCAATTCAATGTGACTATAAAAATTGCAACTAATAATTTAATGCTTTAAGACTATCAATGTTACTGGTAGAAGAAACTACTGGATGACTACAGGCTTTTTTTTTTTTCAAGTATGGTTAGTAAAAACCTTTATGATAATGAGAAACTAGTCTGCCATCAGGGACTTTCAGCTTCTAAATCATCTGAAGAAAATGAAACATGAAATACTGTATCAGTACAACAAAAGACAAGGTAACAAGAAGGGATGCAAAGAAAAGACAGGTGAACAAGAAACAAAATAAGATGAGGAAACAGGCAAATATTAAAGCAATCAGAGTTACTGAAATGCATTGAGCTAATCAATGGAAGAGATTATCCTGTTAATGCTTTTCCCATGTACTGCTTGCAAGAGGAATACCTTGTGCAAAATCACACAGAAAAATAAAAATCAAGGATGAGAAAAATATATACCCTTCATATAGCAGGCAAAATGAGCTGATGCAGCAATACAAATTTCAGACAAATAGGTTTGCGTTCCAAAAACCATAAAGACAAATACATATGCTATATAATAATATGAAGATAAAAATTATGATTTAATGATTCAGCATAGGAAATATAGTATCTTTGTCATAATTTTACAATATTGACAACATTTACATTAAGGAGCATATAATCATAAAGATAAATTAGTACTAGTTAGAATATTAGTATTAGCATAATGAAATTAACTAGCTTGATCTAGTAAAAATAGAATCACAACACAAAAAGACTAAGTTATCTTTTCACAAGCATGTAGAACATCTAAAAACATTGATAGAACGCCAAGATCTCAAAGAACTAGAATCACACATATCATCCTCTCTGATAATGATATAGTTACATTACAAGTCAATGTTGCAAAGTAACAAAAACATAAAAGATATATATGTCTGGATGTTTCAAAATGAACACTAAAGTAAAACCTGAGTTAATAAGAAATTTCTGAATATTAAAACATATGAATGTATTAAATTACTATTTAGCAGTAAACTTATAGAACTACATTTATTTTCTTAGAAACAGCAAAATTAAAACAAATGTTGGACAGAAGAGGCCAAAAGAAAAATCTAAAAAGAAAATCTAAAGAGAGAAAAAACAAGATTGTAATGATTGAAGAAACAAAAATAAGAAGATAATATAAAAGATATAAAATCCAAGCCTCGTGCTTTGAACAGCATGTGAGCAGACAGATTGTTGGGAGATCTGATCAAAATTAGAATATGAAGCTTATTAAAAAGGGGAAACAGCAGCCATTCTCCACACTGACCATGCCATGGACACCCAGGGATGCTCTAGGTAAACTGGATACAGCTGAGTCCACCAGAACCTCAGGCAGTGCCATTAGACACCAGCATCAGGGCCTGGGGCCTGCCTGCCTCCATGCTGGACTGCACCACGTATGCCTAGGGACATTCTAGGTAAACTGGGTACAGCCAAGTCCACCAGAACCTCAGGCAGAGCCATCAGACACTAGCACCCAGGGCTGGGCCTGCCAGCCTCTGTTACCCAGTGCTTTTCCATCAAGGTGATCTGACTATGTTGTCTTAGTGCCTTACATGGTGTGCCAGAACAAGGGTTGTTTAGGGCCCATTGCAGACTCAAGAACAACAACCCAGGAAACACTGATATCTTAAGGGCCCTAAATATTAGAAAGAAAGAAACTTGCAACAGCAGCAATGACAAAAATTCAGAGATGAGGAAAAATTCAAAGTCTCAAATGCAAAGATCTTTACCCCAAGGCAACATACAGAGAAGGAAAACAGAGAAGTCTGAAGCTCAATCACCAGGATTCTCTGAAATGGTAACCAAAGCAGATCTGGTAAAATGGAAATCAGAACTGATCTCTGAGATGAAAACAGACCTACTGCAAACCAGGTGAGGTAAAACTCTTGAAGCCACTGGCTTAGGGAAAGACTTCATGAACAAAATCTCTATAGCATGAGACCTGGCAGAAAAAAAATCAACCAATGGGATCTCATCCTATTACAAAGCTTCTGCACAGCAAAGGAAACCACCAACAGAGTGAAAAGGCAATGGGAAAGAATCTTTACCAGCTGTTTCTCGGACAAAGGACTACTATCTAGAATATATAAGGAGTTTTAAAAAATCAGCCCACCCAAATTTAAGGACCTAATTCAAAAATGGGCATTTGAAATAAACAGACACTTTTCAGAGGAAGAAATAAAAGCAGCTAAGAAGCATATGAAGAAATGTTCAACATCGCTAGTCATTTGAGAGATTCAGATGAAAACACTAAGATTGCATTTCATTCCACAAAGAATGGCTGCTATCTCAGAATTAGCCCGCAACAAATTCTGGTGAGGCTGTGGAGAGAAAGGAACCCCTTTCTACTGTTCGTGGGAATGTAGACTGGTGCAACTACTGTGGAGATCAGTGTAAAGACTTCTCAAAAAATTAGGATTAGAGGGCCATGGATTTAGCTCAGTGGTTCCAGCGCCTTCTTTGTAAACGCAAGGACCCAGGTTCAATCCCCCAGTAACCACATAAGATACTGGGCGTGGAGACTCATGCCCAGCAGCAATCAATACTACATACCACAGTGCCGGGTGTGGTGGCTCCAGTTTGTAATCCCAGCACTCAGGAGGCAGAGGCAGAAGGATTGCTGTGATGTGAGTTTCAGGCTGAGCTCAGGGCCAGCCTGAACTACAAAGCCAGACTCTGTCTCAAAAAAAAAAAAAATTAGGATTAGAGATTCTGTTTGACCCTGGTATTCCTCTGCTAGGTATATGCGTGAAGGAATTAAGATTCATATCACAGTGACATAAGTGTACCCATATTTATAGCAGCTCAGTTTGTGATAGCTAAATCTTATAAACAACCAAAATGTCTATCAGATAGAGACTGGATAAAGAAGATCTGGTTCTTTTCTAAAATGGAATATTATTCTGCCATAAAAAATGATAAGACTGAGTCATTTATACTCAAACAGATGTATCTTCAGGATATCCTCATAAGTGAAATAAATAAGTCACAGATGAGTTAATATCACCTCTTTTCTCTGGTATGAGAAAATGAAGATGTAAATGAGTTCTAGTATATATAGTAGATATTGCGAAATAAAAAATATTTAAAAGGAAATAGGGTATAGGGGTAAGTAAGGAGGAGAAAAATAATGTAAAAGTAATTAAAAAAGGAAACAAAGCTTATATATATAGGAGGTAGAGGGTTGTAGGCTGGGTAGGGGAATGGGATAAAATGAGAATTAAATTGTGTCATATACTGGTACAAATTCTCAATGTTGAATGTGATCATGATGTGTATATAATGTACCGATAAAGATTTGAATTTTTTAAAAAGGGAGGAAGCAAAAATAAACAGTAAGTGTTAAACATTTTAAGAGAATACTAGAAACATTATATAACAAATATGAAACTTTAATGGAATAGATTCATTTCTAGAAAATATAAATTTCTAGAAGTGGCCCAAGCAGAAACAGAAAAAGGCAAATAATCATCAGAGACTGAATTGATGATCAAAAGTCTTTCAAATCAAAACCACGAAAGCCAGAAGATCTTATCCCTCAACTTTCAGGGAACAAAGAGACAAACAGAAGCGTCATCATCCAAGCAGATTTTGAAGAAAAAAAGAGAAGTTACCCAACTCCTTAGAAAGTTAATAAAAATCTGAATACTAAAACTAGATGGGTATAGGAAAAGAAAATTAGATAACAATCATTCAACAAGTAAACAGAGATTTAAATGTCTAAATACAGACTATAACTTAATACAACTAAAGCTTATTTTTAAATGATTGTTACAATGAAAAACACACTGCCATTAATCCCTCTCACAATATTCCTTTGCTTCAAACATTCTCATCCCATTGTTCTTGCTACGTTCTGAAACAGTTCGGGGAGTTCTTTGTGTCTGCAGTTGTGATGTCGTGGCTGCCTTGAGGCCTTGAATCAATTCAAACGTGAGTTCTCGTGGTCTTCTTCCCTTGAAGATGGAGCCACAGGTTATATGGTGCCAAATCTGGTGAAAAGGTGGATGAAGACACTACACAGTGTCAGCACAACCTTGCCTTTCTGTTGGATAGCACTGGACAGCAGCATTCACTGAGTCTTCATCACACCTCGCAAGGACGTGAGAGAAGATTCCACACCTGCTTCAGAAAACGGTAAGCATGAGGGCAGAAAGTGTGCAGAACAAGTGTACAATGTGTCTTTTACTGTACAATTTTTTAATTTATGAATTCATCAAATATTCTGATCACCCCTTGTAAGCTCTCCTGTCACATGAATGTTTGAAACCTCTCGTGATTTTAAAAAACAAATACTCAAATAAAGAACTCAGGCTTTTGGTTCTTTTTAAATAGATTCTTCTCTGCCTTTTCAAATCACTGCTATTATAAAATACAGTGAAATGGGGGTTCCTTAAATTTACTGTGGAGAAGAATAACATTTTTTAAACAGACAAGTTGTAAATTCAAGGGTTGTTTTCAGAGAACAAAGTGAAGTAGGCACTTGCCCATGTCAATGGAAACCATCGCACAACCTCGGAAGATCACACTAGGATGACTGCCAACATCAGGCGCTGTACCATTATTGATCCCAACCTACAACTTACCTGCTCATTCGTGAAATTCACCATGACTCACTCCCATTGATGATTTGGGGGGAAAAACACTTTGGGGGGGATTAAACAAGAAACAAGCAAAGCACCCTGTTCAGGATTTATTGTGGAGTATAAAACTACCAGGCTTATGTGTAAACCCTGAAAATTTCTGCAAAAACATTCATATGAATTAATCTCCTTTTGTATTACAATTTAAATTTGCTAAACTGTAATCTTAAACTGTGTGAGATTTACTCTGTCTCCTACTTGAGAAACTTTTGCCTATATTGATTTGCCATTTACATATTTCTAAATTTTTGTTATGAGTGTTATATTCTTCAATTATCACTAATGATTCTGGTTAATCAAGAATAAGCAACACTTTTGACTCTTCTTTATCTTTTTTATCTATCTCCCATTTCATTTTTAATAGGACAGTTCCCAGAATGTAGGCAGAAAAAATAAAGGAAATTAACATAATTCCAGGAATTTTACTACGCAGTTTGACATGAGTAGAAATTAGGACTATTAAATATTTTAATTTTATGGTAACATTGATTTTATTTATTCTTTTTTTTTTTTTTTTTTTTTTTTTTTTTTTTTTTTTTTTTTTTTTTTTTTTTTTTTTTTTTTTTTTTTTTTTTTTTTTTTTTTTTTTTTTTTTTTGCCCTATCTCAGAAATTACTTAAAGTTAATTTTGGCATTAAGTATCCCCTCATATTTACAAATGTCCTGCATAATGCTTATTCCTCACAAACTCCCTATGAGAAAAGTGGAACGTGGAAGACATGAATCAGCTGTGGATGGCTTCATAATCCAGCTTAAAACACACCACTGCTGGTACTAAATCAACGTGTGCTTCCTGTTGGCTAAACTCGGTCCCAGCAGGATGTTCGTCATACACTGCAACTCGGCAAGACGCAGAGGATAAATAAGATGAAGCGAGAAGACTGTGCTTGGTCTGACAGGAAGGTGTGTATTATACAGATAACTGTGAAAGGGGCAGGACATTGACAGTGACTTTTTCCTGGAACTGAAAGCTAAGGCCAATTTAACAGGCATGGCTGAAACTGGACCCGGTTAATTCCTCTGGACTTCTCCGGAATCGATCGACCTAGTTTAGAAACAGGAGTGAAGTGAGAGTAGAGAAGGCTGAGAAAGCCAGGAGCCATCGCTGCGGATCAGTGCGGGGAGGGCGAACGTCTGCGGATCAGTGCGGGGAGGGTGAACGTCGTGATTCTCTGTGGTGGCAAAGCGGAGCCAGAGAAAGGCCCTTGAGTGCATCTTTGATAGTGGAGAAACAGCATGTCCCACCAGTTATTGGAGTTCTGCTTGTGCTGAGGCCTCTGATCTTTTCTAGGTGGAGTGAGGCAGAAGGGGCACCCACACTGTCTAGTGCAGGAACAATCTGTGACTCTTCCTTACCTGACACCAAAGGGCGCACGCCTGAGCCATGTTGCAGGGCCTCCGTACTTCACAAGAGCTGCAGGTTCTCCACTAGAGACAGGAGCAGAGGATGGCCTTCCCTCAGAAAGCGGCACGCCAAGAACTCACCTTCTAGACAGAACTCACAGAGGTTGGTTGTGTTTTCAAAGTAGAGACCAATGTGATCCTGATGTGTATCTAAAATGTACCATAAACTCAATAAAAGAAAAAGAAAATCACACAATAAAAAATAATAAAGTGGGACCCCATGTGCACCAGTAGGGATACATTCACCCAAGGAAAGCACAGCTAAGTCCAGAAACCCCGAAGGAGCCTAGACCGCTCTCTTTTCCCCTGTTCCACCCCAACCTGGGGAGCTGAGGCAAGGCAGAGAGGCGCAGGAGCAGAAGAGGAGGAATCCCCACCTCACACGCTGCAAACCTTGGGCCTGAGCTGGAGGCAAAGAGAGGCTGCGGGGCAGGGTAGAGCACACTTCAGAATGAGCTGGCCTGGACTTTAACTGAAAAGGATCGGAGAGCTGAGAAATCTCTCTGAGGTACAACTGAGGAGTAGCTAGAAGAGTAAAGCAAATCTGATTAAAGCAATAATTCAGATACACAAAATAAAGTATAGTGTTGCTCATACATGTACCAAATTTGGACTGTGCAATAAATGAATTGCACAGAGCATTGAGGATTGGGAAGTAGTTATGGAAAGAGCAGCTCAAGGGAAAGAATTCCAGGATGAGGAGTTTACCAGGCAAGCGGGGGGCTGGGTAGGTGAAGCCAGGAAAGAAGAGAAACAGTAACTCAGTAATCACAGCCAGCATGGCTGTGTTGCTGCACTGGCCCAATCAGAGAGTCACATTAAGCAGGAGAGCCAACTGACTGCTTGGAGTTTCTCTCTGGAGATTGTGTTGTTCTAAAGCTCTCTCTTTCTACCTTCAACATTAAAGAGTATGTTACATTCAGTGCAAAATTGACTTAAAGCAAATGTACTAGAACAAGAGCACATGCTCTCAAGCCACAGCACTGAACTCACTATGGTGCTCTAAGTACTAAATGGGTACCTCAGTTCATCCATCTGTAAAATGGGATCAAAATAGCAGCTTCATGTTGAGGTGGTTGAAAGGAATAAAGAAGGCACCTAAAATAATGCCAACCTTTGAACATAATATAATAACTGCCATCAGAGATAAGCTGATTAAGGTACTGCTGTATCTTTTAAACAACTGATATCTAAAGTATTTTTTTAGCTTTGACTTGGCTTAATTCTATGAAGAGATTTTTTGGTGAAACTGAAGTTTCTGAAGGAAAACATGAAATATTTGTGTACAGGTGCTTTCAAAAAACATATACAGAAGAAAGAACTCATGTGAGAAAACTTGCAATTTACTTGACAAAAAACTTATTCTCACATGGCTCTTTGAAACATTTTCAATGTATGAAGCATAATCAAACATATAAATATACATGTAATAGCTAATAATCTTTGAGCAGGTGCAAACAATTCACTGAGTGCACACAATGAATTCAATCCCCAAGTAGGCCTTGTTTTAACAATCTGATAAGACTAACCTATTGCTAAAGTACTGTAAGAGCTCCTTAATTATAACTAAGCACATAGTAGGCACTCACTAAAGCTTTGCTGAGGGTGATAGCAACATAACAAAATCTGTTTAGTTTTTGCCTTAACAAATGACTTCTTTCAAACTGATTTCTAAGTGTGTTTACATGAATCCCATCTACCCCAGAACCTCATGGAATCACTGTCATGAACAACTTCACGACAACTTCAGAATCACCAGGGGGGGGTTTTCTGCATCTTGTTAAAAATAAAACTGCACCATGAATTTTGAGCAGGTCTAATGCATAAATACATATTTTGGATGAATCAGTACAGTATATCCAATTCAAATGCTTCCATATTATAAAGCCAACTCATGGTCATCATTCACCTACTCTTTCAATATGCAAGAGTTATTTTACATCTCTCTCAACAGAAACAGAAACTCAATAACCAATACTTCCACCCACCAATCCCTGAAAGAATTACTCTCAGCCTGTGACCCAAAACTCGGAGTTAACCTCCCTACACAACCCCGTCGCCTCCCCTAGATCTTCAGCTCATGTCTTCAACTCATTTCCTTCAAGCCTGACCTCAAACACAAGTGCAACATGCACATAGCAAAGCATGCACTAGTAGTCTATGTACTGCATGCAATGTAACTACTGCATTCTTAACACACTGAAGTAGGACACTTTGTAGAACTTAAATAGCCCCATCTGAGAAAAACAAATGGGAGGAGGGGACCTGAAATAAAAGAACTTCAAGGTAGCATACAAGCTGTTCCACTACAGTGCAGATAACATGAGGAGAAATGTAATCGATTCAAAAGAAATAAGTAGATGAGAGAGAGAGAGAGAGAGAGAGAGAGAGGGAGAGAGAGAAAATTAACAAATGGCCACAAGATTAAAAGATAAATAAAACTCAATTACATTATAAATTCACTCAAAATAATGACTGAATGTTGGTGAGTGGCAGCATGTCCATTCCTAGGGTTTACTCTGCCACCCGTGTTGGGTCCAGAACCTCACTTGAACTTCATATAGATCAACTCCTTAAAATTTCAGAACCTTTGATCACACAAACTAATACCAGTTCAAAGAAGGGGACATTTGGAGTAACAAGCTAACACACCTTCACAGATGGACCAGGGAACATGCTCTATCCAGACTCTGTCCCCCAGGAGGGGCACTAGAACTTCGTGACTTCTACAGTTAGTTGACACAGAATCACTGGGCCATGAACCCGTGGGGCAGTTTTCTGCACTCTACTTGACAAGATATCTAACTGCATAAATAGGACACAGATATGTAAGTACCATGTAATTTCTGTAGTATGAAGGTATAAATGAGGCCTGAAATGTATCAGAGATATTATGAAATAGGAAGAAAATGTTCAAAGAGCAAGAGGAAAGGAGGGTAGAGGAAAGTAAAGAAGGGAAAGAAAAAAATCAATGGTAGAAATAGAAAAATGGGGAAAAAAAGCATACATGTATAGGGGATGGCAAGTTGTAGGGAAGGCAGGGGAATGGTAAAAAAAAAAAAAAACGAAAATCAAAATATATCATGTCCAGGTACAAATTCTCAATGATGAGGCAGCTGTCGGGGGCGGACGTGCTGCCTCAGCTGCGTGTGCGGCGGGAGGCGTTCTCTCTTTCGCTCTCCTCCCACCCTGCTCTCCCTCTGGGCTCCGCAGCCTGACGCCGGCTGTCATGGTGCCTCCGGCAGGACCTGTGCGGCCCCGCTGACCTGCAGTGGCTGCGGCGTGGCTCGGGGTCGCCATGCCTACGCAAATCAATTTATCTTTTTAGTCAGAAGATTAGAAAAAGGTAAACAAGCATTCAAAGAGTAAATGAGAACAGCACTACCCTTATGAAACTACATGGAAACAGAGAAAGAGATTCAAATGTACAGTTACAAAACCATAGGACTGTGCCACTGAATCTGCGCCAGGCTTGGAGCTTATTGGCCCCTAGGCCCATGTCAGAAGAGCACCCAGGGACTGAGTTTAGCAGCGGGTGGCTCGCGACTGCAGCACCGAGTCTGCGTCACTGAATCTGCGCCGGAGTTGGAGCTTGCTGGCTTCCAGGCCTACGCCGGAAGAATGCCCAGGGACTGAGGTTAGCAGATCAGAGTCTGACTTTCTCCACAGTAACTGCAGAAGCACATCCAGTCAGCTTGTATTGGTGAGTAGGTGCATTGCAACTGCACGGGGCCTACAGCCTACTGGCCTCAAGGCCGACTGCAGTAGTGAGCCCAGAGACTCTATATTGGTGAGCAGGTAGGCCCATTGCAACCTCAGACAGTGCCATTGTAGCAGTTCAGGAGCCACAGTCTCCCTGCCTATAAAGCAGACAGGAGAATGTGTTCTGACTGTATTGACTGAGTGTCTCATATGGTGTGCCAGAACTAGGGGTTTTTCTTTAGGTCCCAATACAGACTGAAAAGAACAACCCAGGAAACACTGCTATTTTAAGGTTCCTAACTATTAGGAGGAAAGTGACTTGCAACAAACAGCGCCAGAAAACAGGGCAGGTCAGAGATGAGGAAACACTCAAAATCTCAGACACAAAGATCCTCACCTCCAACTAACACAGGGGGAAGGGAAATAGAGAAGTGTGAAGCCCAGTCTCCAGGGCCCTCGGAAATTGTAACCAAAGCAGATCTAGTAAAATGGAAATCAAAACTGATCTCTGAGATGAAAGCAGAGATACTGGACACTGGCAACATGATGACTAATAAAGCTAAAGAGGAAATCATGGAGTTGATAGAATCCAAGATAGCAAAAGCAATGGAACCTTTTCAACACCTACAAGCAGAAGTCCAGGATATTAAGAAAGAAAATGAAAGTTTGCACAATACAATGAATTTGGCAGAAGATCGAAGTTCAGACCTAGAAGACAGGATCTCTACCAATGAACTGGAAATGCAAAATCTATGGAAAAAAGCAAGC